>AWOL01S0038245.1:0-10273 GCA_000715115.1 Nicotiana otophora
AGGTTTCCATGATTGTGGAGAGCTGGGACATGTGAGAATGTATTACCCCCGTCATTACATAGGAATAATGCAGTAGGGAGGCCAGACTATGACTCTTGCACCATTTTCTACACCACCCGCCTAGCCAGCTCGTGGAAGAGGTTGTGTGGGACGAGTTCTCCCCAGAGGGGAAGGTAACTCAGGTGGTGTTAAGGATAGTTTCTATGCATTTCCTACCAGACCATAGGTAGTTTCTTCTGATGCTGGGATCACAGGTATTGTTTTAGTGCGCCGTAGGGATGCTTCAGTATTATTTGATCCAGGTTCCACTTATTAATATATGTCATCATACTTTGCTCGTTATTTGGACATCGGCGATGCCGGGGGTTGGAGTGAAGAGGATCCCTAGATTATGTTCCTAGTAGGGTAATTTCACATTTTAAGGCTCAATGAATGGTTGAGAAGGGATGTTTGGCGTACTTGGCCTTTGTGAGGGATGTCAGTGCTGATACTCTTTTCGTCAATTTAGTTCCGATAGGGATGGATTTTTCAGATGTGATTCCAGCAGTTTTGTCGGGCATGTCACCCGATGGGGAAATGGATTTTGGTATTGACTTGGTACTGGGACTTGGCCCATCTCTATTTCACTGTGCCGCATGGAACCTATAGAGTTGAAGGAGTTAAAGGAATAGTTGCAGGAACTACTAGATAAGGGCTTCATCAGGCCTACTGTGTCACCTTGGGGTGCACTGGTTCCATTTGTGAGGAAGAAGTATGGTACTATGAGTACGTGTATTGACAACAAACAGCTGATCAAGGTTACAATTAACAACACGTACCCACAACAACGCATTGATGACTTATTTGATCAACTTTAAGAGTGTTCTCGAAGATTGATTTGAGATCGGGTTACCATCAGTTGAAGATACGGGATTTAGATATTCCGAAGATGACAATCGGGACTTGCTATGGTCACTCTGAGTTTCTAGTGATGTCTTCTCTATTTACCAATGCCCAACGTCCTTTATACACTTAAAAAACATTGTGTTCTAGCCATATCTTCATTCTTTCATCATGGTATTCATTGATGATAAATTGGTGTAGTCACGAAACTAGGAGGATCATGAGCAGCATCTGAGGATCGTACTCCAGACATTTAGGGAGAAGAAGCTATATGCTTAATTCTTGAAGTGTGAGTTTTATCTCGATTTAATTGTGTTCTTGGGGCACATGGTATCTAGTGAGGGGATTAAGGTTGATCCGAAGAAGATTGAGCAGTTTAGAGTTGGTCTAGACCATCTTCAGGAACAACGATTTGGATCTTCTTAGATTTGGCAGATTATTATCGCCGTTTTGTGGAGTGTTTCTCATTCATTGCTACACCTTTGACTAGATTGACCTAAAAGGATGCTCCTTTTAGTTGGTCCGATGAGTATGAGGCGAGCTTTTAGAAGCTCAAGAGTACATTAACTACAACCCCAATATTGGTGTTGCCTACAGGTTCGGGGTCATACACTGTATATTATGATGTGTCGCCTATTGGGCTTGGAATGGTGTTGATGCAGGACGGTACGTTGATTACCTATATGTCTCGACAGTTAAACGTCTATGAGAAGAACTACCATGTGCATAGAGTTAGTAGCCATTGCTCATGCATTAATGATTAGAAGGCACTATCTATACGGTGTTCCATGTGAGGTCTATACCGACCATCAGAGTCTCTAGCTCATGTTCGAGAAAAAGAATCTTAATTTGCCGCAACGAAGATGGTTACACTTGCTGAAAGACTATGATATCACCATATTATATTATCTAGGAAGGTAAATATGGTGAACGATGCAATGAGTATGAAGGCTGAGAGTATGGGCAACATGGTATATTTACCGGTAGCAGAGAGGCCACTAACCATGGATGTTAAGGCTTTTGCTAATCCGTCTGTGAGATTGATTGTTTCGGAGTCTAGCCACATTCTTGCTTGCATTGTGGCAGTCCGTCGTTGGAGGGTATCAAGGTTCGACAATTGGATGATCTTCACTTATTGGTATTGAAAGACATAGTGCAATGAGGTGGTGATAAGGAGGTTGTGATATGTGATGATGGTGTTATGCGGCTTCAAGACCCGATTTGTGTTCCAATTGTTGATGGGTTGAGAGATTTGATCCTTAAGAAGGCTCATAACTTGCTCTATTCCGTTCAACCAGGTGTCACGAAGTTGTACCGTGACTTGAAACAATACTATTCATGGAAGATAATGAAGAAAGATATTGTTAATTATATATCTCAGTGTTTGAATTGCTAACAGGTGAAGTATGAGCATCAAAAACCGAGATGGTTGACTCATAGATTGGAGATACCAGAATGGAAGTGGTTGCGCATCGCTATGTATTTTGTGGTATGCTTACCACAAACCTTGAAGAAATATGATACAGTCTGGGTTAGTATGGACTGGTTGACTAAGCTCATACACTTCATTCCGGTGATGATTTCTTATTCTTCAGAGTGGTTGGCTCAGATTTACATTCGTTAGATTGTTCGGCATCATGGAGTGACCGTGTCTATAATTTCGGATTGAGGCACTCAATTCATATTGCAGCTTTGGCGAGCGGTGCAGCGAGAGTTGGGCACACGGGTAGAGCTGAGTACAGCATTTCCTCCCCAAAAACATGGTAGTCCAAACGCATTATTTAGATATTGGAGGACATGTTATGTGCCTGTGTTATCAATTTTGGAGCTTCATGGGATTTATTTCTTCCATTAGCATAGTTCGTCTACATCAATAGCTTCTAATTGAGTATCCAAATGGCTCGTTATGAGTCCTTATATGGGAGGAGATGTTGTTCACCAATTGGTTGGTTTGAGCCAAGGGGGCTAAACTGTTTGTCACTGATTTGGTCCAAGATTCCTTAGAGATGGTGAAGCTGATTCAGGAGCAGATTCGTACAACACAGTCCAAGTAGAAGAGTTATGCTGACCAAAAGGTTCATGATGTTGCATATAAGGTGGGTGAGAAGGTTCTGCTCAGAGCATTGCCCATGAAGGGTGTGATGAGATTTGGGAAGATGGGGAAGTTGAGTCCTAGGTAGATTGGCCCTTTTGAGGTTATTGAGAGAGTTGGAGAGGTGGCCTACAGACTTGCCTTGCCATCTAGTCTATCGAGTGTTCACTAGTATATCTTATTTCTATGTTCCAAATTATTATGTTGATCCATCACATGGTTTGGACTTTATCACGATGTTGTTAGACGGGGATTTGACTTATGATGTGGAGTTGGTGACCATTTTGGATCGGTAGGTTCGGAAGTTGAGGCAAATGAATATAACGTCAGTGAAGGTGAAATGGAGAGGTCAACCGGTAGAGGAGGCTAAATGGGACTCCAAGGATGAGATGCTTATCAGATAACCTCACCATTTTAAGACTCCAGATATGATTCTAGACCCGTTCGAGGATAAACGTTTGTTTAAGATGGGGAGAATGTAACGACCCAACTGGTTGTTTTGTGTATTGTAACCCCATTCCCCTATCTTTTTACTCTTCTATATTTATTTGTGGTTATGTGACACTCGGGGGTGGTTGGTTTGGTTTCGGAAGGTCCTGGAGTGAATTGGGAAACATAGTTTCAAAGTTAGAAGCTTAAGTTAAAAGACTTACCGGAGTTTGACTTTTGTGTAGACGGCCCGATAATGGTGTTTTGGATGATTCTAATAGCTTCGTACGGTTATTTTGGACTTATCCTTATGTCGTTTGGTTCTTTTTGGTGAAAGTTGGAAAGTTGAAGGTTTGGAAGGTTGATAGGTTTGACTGAGAATTGACTTTGTCGATATCGGGTTCAAGTTTTAGTTCCAGGAGTTGAAATAGGTCTTCTATGTTATTTGAAAGTTGCATGCAAAAAATAGGGGTCATTCCGGGTTGACTTGATGTGTTTCGGCATGAGTTTTTGAACTTGGAAGTTCATTAGGCTGGAATTGGGTGCGATTCGTGGTTTTGATGTTGTTTTGTATGAATTGAGGCCTCGAGTAGGTTCATGATATGTTTTGGGATTGGTTTCGGTAATTGGATAGGGTCCCGGAGGCCTCGGGTGTATTTTGGATGAGTGTCGGACTATTTATTCATGTTTGGCATAGCTAATATCTAATGCCTGGTTTTCTCCTTCGCGATCGCGAGGAGTAAGCCACGATATCATAGAGTGTTACGGATGGCAAGCAAAATATATTTCATGTTCATGAATTGGTGATGTATTAGCAATGAATTGGATGGCACTGATCATCGTGATTGCGATTGGACGGTTGCGTTCTTGTAGAAGGGTCAGTTCAACTGGGGTGTCAGGTGGTAAGCCTTCACGGCCACGATGTTGTTTCCACGTTCGCGTAGTTTAGGAGCGTGTTGTGCTTCGTGTTCACGACCATGGTCTCGTATTCACGTAGAGTCTTTTGGAGGAGTGGATGTTTGTTCTTCGTGATCGTGACCATGGGCAGACTATTTAACATCTCTGTTTCGAGGGTTTGGTCATTATATCACATTTTGAGTGAGAGAGGTCGATTTTAGGCGATTTTGCGGGTGATTTCCACGATTTAAATTGGGGTAAGTTTCACTCATATTTGTTTATATTGCTTGATTGCATCCTTGTTATTAGCATTTAATTCAACAACAACAACAACAACCTAGTATAATCCCACAAATGGGGTCTGGGGAGGGTAGAGTGTACGCAGACCTTACCCCTACCCCAAGAGGGGTAAAGAGGTTGTTTTCGAAAGCCCTCGGCTCGAGAAGAAGAAAAATAAACAATAGAAAATAGGTCATTGACAACAATTGAAGATGAAAAATATTAACAGCATCGTAAGAAGTAGAAAAATATATGTAAAAACAATAACTATAAATAACAATACTACCATAGAAAATAGTGAGGAAACTACATAAACCACTAACAACCCACAGCGAAACAACAACAGGCCACCCCCCCTCCCCCCGAAACAACCCTAATGCTCGACCTCCACCCCTTCCTATCCACAGCTATGTCCTCGGAGATCTGAAGTCAGCCCAAGTCTTGCCTGATCACCTCACCCCAATAATTCTTAGGTCTCCTCTACCTCTCCTCGTACCTGCCAATGCTAACGTCTCACACTTCCTAACCGAGGAATCTATGCTTCTCCTCCGCATGTGTCCGAACCATCTAAGCCTCGCTTCCCGCATCCTGTCGTCCATGGGAGCCACGCCCACCTTCTCTCGAATATCTACATTCCTAATCTTATCCGGCCTAGTGTGCCCGCACATCCATCTCAACATCCTCATTTCTGCCACTATCAACTTCTGGATGTGGGAATTCTTGGTTGCCCAACACTCAGCCCCATACAACATGGCCGGTCTAACCACCGCTCTATCGAACTTGCCTTTGAGTTTCGGTGGCCCTTTCTTGTCACATATGACTCCATATGCTAACATCCATTTCATCCACCCCACTCCTATACGGTGTGTGACATCCTCGTCTATCTCCCCACCCCCCTAAATAATTGATCCAAGGTACTTGAAACTCCCTCTCTTAGGGATGACTCGAGAGTCAAGCCTCACATCCATGTCCGCTTCTTCTGACTCATCGTTGAACTTACACTCCAGATATTCTGTCTTAGTCCTAATCAACTTGAAACCTCTAACATCAAGGGTCTATCTCCAAATCTCCAGCCTTTCGTTAACGCCGTTTCGCATCTCATCAATCAGTACTATATCACTAGCGAACAACGTACACCATGGCACCTCCACTTGAATATGGTGTGTTAGCGCATCCATAACCAGGGCAAATAAGAACGGGCTGAGTGCAGACCCTTGGTGCAACCCCATAACAACTGGAAAGTGCTCTGAGTCACCTCCCATAGTCCTAACCCGAGTCTTAGCTCCCTCATACATGTCCTTTAATACCCTAATGTAAGCTACCAATACACCTTTCCCCTCCAGGCATCTCCAAAGAACCTCCCTAGGAACCTTGTCATAAGCTTTCTCTAGGTCAATAAATACCATGTGCAAATCCTTTTTCCTATCCCTGTACTGTTCCACCAACCTGCTGATAAGGTGGACAACTTCCGCAGTGGACCGACCCGGCATGAATCCGAATTGGTTGTTGGATATAGACACTGCCCTCCTCACCCTTCCTTCCACCACCCTCTCCCAAACTTTCATGGTATGGATTAATAACTTGATGCCCCTATAGTTGTTACAATACTGGATATCACATTTGTTCTTGAATAGCGGTATCATCGTACTCCACCTCCATTCATCTGGCATCCTCTTCGTCCTGAAGATAACATTAAATAGCGCAGCCAACCATTCCAAGCCTGCTCTACCCACACACCTCCACAATTCCACCGGAGTTTCGTCCGGCCTAGTCGCTCGGCCCCTACTCATCTTGCGCATAGCTACCACGACCTCCTCAGCCTTAATACGCCTACAATACCTAAAGTATCAATGACTCCCGTAGTGACCCAATTCCCCTAGCACAATATCTTTGCTCCCTTCTTAACTCATAAGCCGGTAGAAGTAATCTTGCCATCTCCGCTTAATCTGAGCATCTTTCATCAATACTCTGCCTTCCTCGTCCTTGATGCACCTCACTTGATCCAGGTCACGAGCCTTCCTCTCTCTAGCCTTGGCCAGCCGAAATAGCTTCTTCTCCCCTCATTTTCCCCCAACTCCTCGTATAAATAACCAAACATTGCATTCTTAGCCTCCGTGACCGCAAACTGTGCCTCCTTCCCGGCTTCCTTATATCTTTCTCTATTCACTCTCCTCTCTTCCTCGTTTGTGCTCTTCACTAACCTAAGAAATGCTGCTTTATTAACTTCCACTTTACCTTGGACCACATTATTCCACCACCAATCGCCTTGGTGCCTGCCATAGTAACCCTTCGAGAGCCCTAGCACATCTCTCGCCGCCTTTCCTATACAGTCCGCTGTAGCTGTCCCAATCTCAATAGCGTCCCCACTAATTATCCAGGCGCCCATAGCCATCAACCTCCACTCCAAATCTTGAGCTTTATCCCTCTTCAAGGCTCCCCACCTGATCCTTGGTTGACACTGGACAAACCTCTTCTTCCTTCTTAATAATATACTGACAGCCATCACCAAGAGCCTACGTTGTGTCGCGAGAGTCCCACTCGGGATAACCTTGCAATCCACACACAGCCGCCTATCACATCTCTTGAGGAGGAGGTAATCAATCTGAGTCTTAGCCACCATACTCTGGAAAGAAACCAAATGCTCCTCCTTCGAAAAACTAGAGTTCGCGATCACCAACTTAAAAGCTCTTGCAAAGTCCAACAGTGAGGTATCTCCTTCGTTCCAATCCCCAAAGCCGAAGCCACCGTGCACCTCGCCATATCCATCAGCAGACGAGCCTATATGCCCATTGAAATCCCCTCATATGAATAACTTCTCCGCAAGCGACACGCCGCGCACCATTTTGTCCAGCCCCTCCCAGAAGCTTCTTTTAACCTCCTCTTCTAAGCCCGCTTGCAGCGCATATGTGCTAATAACATTCAGAGTGATCCCATTTACTACTAACTTAATCGCCATTAATCTATCGTTCACCCTCTTGACCTTTACCACTGACTATCTAAGTTCCCTATCAACAAAAATACCCACTCCGTTCTTACCTTTCCTGCCTCCCGAGTACCATAGTTTATAACCGTCCGCATTCCTTGCCCTCGACCCTACCCACCTAGTCTCCTGAACACAAGCTATAGTGATCTTCCTCTTTTGGAAAATATTTTCCAGCTCTATAGACTTACCCGTCAATGTCCCTACGTTCCACGATCCAATTCTCAACCTATAAGCTCCCTTGGTCCCCTTACCCCTTTGGCCCCGTCACTTCCACTATCTCCTACCTTCTCCCCTGCCAACCCTGAGAATATGCCCTTACTCCACCATTACATACCCCAGCCACTGTACGAATGGTAGCCTAAGGAAAATGCTAACACAAACAGTAAAGGTCCAACTCTAAGAAAAAAGTAAAATCTACGGGCACTCTACTAGAATGACTAAACTAGAACATACCAATACGACAACAGTATAACTACACAAGAGTATAACAAACACAAGAGGAGGGAAAATAATGAGCGGGAGGTACCAACTCCCGAGAATAGAACCTAGAGTGCCGACTTGATGTACACCCGAGACTGCGGAGCCTGACGTACTCCCTTCCAACTTTCCTCCATCCCTTGGTAAAGCTCGCCGACCTGCTAAACTATATTTGCGCGTGCATCCTGCCCGTCTCCAAATATCGCAACCAAACAACCTGAAAAACACTCAAACACCACGGGCCAACAAGAATGGGGGAAGGGGTGGCAGGGCAGTCATCGTACTGATATGACATAGGGAGTCTGGTGTGGTCTGCCTTAGAGGCATCCGACCGGGCTACTGTCAGTGGTCTATAATCGCCGGAGAAGAAGAAGACGCAGGAGCTAGGGGTCTGACTCTAAGGAAATAGAAGAAATAGGGGGAGAAGGAGAGAAGGACAGGGTAGAAGAGAGAATATAGAGAGAGAAGGAGGCTGGGACTGGAAAATGAAAAGAAACGAGAGTGGACGGCAGTGGCACAGTTGCCGGAAATGCCACTTCTAGGACTTTTAGAAGAAGAGGAAGAGAAGAAAAAAGAAAAAGAAGGGACGAAGAGGTGGTTGGGGAGAGAAGGGGAAACAGAGAAAGAGGAGAGAGGGTGCTTACCTGGCAACTGGTTGTCGTCAGCACTAAAGCTGGAGTTTTCTCCGACCGATTTGACCGCTACATGATGATAATGAAGAAAGAGAAAGAGAGCATAGGGAAAAAAGAGAAAGAGAGCGTATAAACATCAGACATTGGGGATTTTGGAAAAAACTTTCCTAAAGTGAAAATTTAGGATTTGAAGGTCGATTTGAGGTCGAGTTAGATGAAATTTGTATGGTTGAACTCGTAATTGAATTGGTGTTCAAGAATAGTGAGTTTGACCGGGTACCGAGGTGCAAGCTCGGAGTTGACTTTTTGATTTTGATAAAGATCGAAGCTTTATTATTTGAAGTTGTTTCTTACGGTATTATTATTTTATTATGTCTCACAACGTACATAAAAAGGAACCAAAACATATAAATTCTCTAAGACAAACCAATAAAACTTAAAAGGGAAATATAATGCAAGTAATGATAAATGAACAAGTAAAGGCATGACACAATTAATAGGATCTATCTAATAATATGTTGAGCATAGAACAAGTAAGAGTGGACGATTAATAAAGGCATGGATACATCGAACATGTAGCAAATAGAGGCATTTAACAAGTAAAGGAACGTATTTTATAAGTAAAGATATGTAGCAATTAAAGCATGAAAAAAGTAATAACTTGGAATAACAAATGGCATAACATAATTGAAAACATGTAAATAAATGGTCGTCTCTGCATGCTTATATCCACGCCAATAGATATACGCTCGTCACCTTGCATATACATTGTCCCCACACATAAATCAAGTAGGAAATGGACCAATCAAGTTCTAGTTTCGTCAAGACAAGGTTAGCACCTTTTTCCTGAAACAAGTCAACAATCCAACATGATTTTCCCTTTGGAACAAGCCTCCAGACCAATCAAATCTAGTAAAATATCTCAAACACATCAAAACAAGTTTTAGAAACTACCCACGACTAAAAATGGTTCAATCCTTAACTAAATTGAAAAGTCTAACAAAAACTCAAACCAGGCCCACGTGGTCGAAATCCAAGATTTAAACCAAATCCAGATTACCCATTCACTTCCAAGCCCGGATATGTGATTTATTCAAAATTCGACATCAATTCGTGGTCTAAATCTCAATTTTATAATATTCCTAAATACTACCCAAAACCCCTAATTTCTATGATGAAATTCATAGATTTGATAATAAATTTCATGAAAAGGTAATTGATTTTGATTGAAAACAAGTTAAAGTTGCTCATCAATGAATTTGGGAAGAAAGTGCGCTTTAACAATAGCCTTTATGGAGATTAGGGTTGAAAAAATGGTGTAGAGTGAGCTAAGTCCCAAAATTCCCATCTTTTACACAACTTCAGATGTCGCAATTGAGAACTCTTGTTCTCAATTGCGACCATCGCAAAAGCGAACCACTGATTGCAAATGTGATCAGTGTCCCAACCACACTCTTGTTGTAGATGCGAGATTTCCTTTGCATTTTCTATGACCCTCCAGCTCGCAAATGCGGACAAGGCTTCGCAAAAGCGAAGCAGCACCCAGTCCTCCAGTGTTGCAAATGCGATGCCTAGATCGCAAATGCGACATTCCCCTAGTTT
>AWOL01S0038248.1:4817-14986 GCA_000715115.1 Nicotiana otophora
TGCGGCCGTGCACATAGAAGCCTTATAAATGCCCCCAAAGTGTAACACTCAGTAAATCTGGATTAGTTGTGGATGCGTTAAATGAGTATTAATGTGACCTTTTAGACATGTGAAGTCCTATTGAGATGAGTATGGGTGGAAACAATTGTTTTAGAATCAAGACCGAAACTGAGGTGTATAAAATTCAATAGAATCGACTAAGTTTATGGGAGGTCCGTCTTATAGCCTTAAATAGTGCAAGGCCATGAAAATTCATGGCCATAGATAGTGCAAGGCCATAAAAACTCAGTGCCCCAGATAGTACAAGGCAGTGTCCGGGGCATCAACCTCATCAGCCCAGACAGCGCAAGGCACTGTGATTATGATTCGTGATTTGGCACCCATGATTTGTGATTATCACAGGTTAGTCTTGATACTTACAAGTTACCATTGCGGTGTACTCATGCTACGCTTCTACACATTTTTGTGCAAATCTACATTCGCCTGTGGCGGATGCCAATGAAAAGCCAACTATTTTGGAGACTTCAAGGCACACCTGCTTGATGCTCGTAGGCCTCAGGGTCACCTTCTGCTTTTAGCTGTATTACTGCTTATCTTGTGTTCAAAACATTACTGTATTTAGAGATTAATAGAGCACTATCTATAGATCTCATGACTCGGTTCCACTAGGTTATGTGAAATTTTGATAGTTGTACTGTTTGGATTTTATTATGATAGATTAATAGTTTAATTTGATATCTAAGCTGCAGATCTTGTTAACTCTCATTGTATTATTGGGTTACCTATTCTTATAGGTGGCATCACGACATCCTAAGGTGGGAAGTCAGGGTCGTGACAGTTCTGTTGCTAGCGGCTTTTGGGAGACTATGGGGTAGATGTTATGCCGTCCGTAAACCTTGAAGTTCTCTTTCATTATTTCTACTATTATTGTTTTTCTATTCAGATAGTTGTATTTTGATGCTCAGTAGTGCTCATGTACTCGTCGATACCAGATCATTGGGATGGTTATAGACGTATTGTTGTTGTTTTCATCAATTATTTAGAATATTTCAGCTATTGAGTTTATTAAGTCGTGTTTATTCAACCTCGTTCTTATTGGGTGATTGTTGGCTTTCCTAGCAAATAGTGTTAGGTGCTGTACTGGTTCTGGTGGGAGTTGGGTCGAGAAAAGTTGGTATCAGACCACTAGGTTGCTTAAGTCTCACGAGTCATGAGCAAGTTTAGAAGAGTCTTGCGGATTGGTACGGAGACGTCTGTATCTATCTTCGAGAGGCTATCAAACTATTAGAAAACTTCACTTTCTTGCATTCTTGTCGTGTAGATTTGTTAATTTCGAAGTCTAAACCTCTACTCTTCTATTATCTCATAGATGATAAGGACACGTGCATCCGGATCTGGCGGACGGGCACTAGTACCAGTTAGAATCGTGAGAGGCCGGGGTCATAGTAGGGCCAAGGTGTGGCTCGTACTATAGATAAGGAAACACATGTGGAGTAGGTTTCAGATATTGTTGAGTTAGTGGGACTAGCTCAGGCCCCAGCATTGCCAATCATTATTCTTGGCCTTCAAGAGGCCTTGGCCCAATTTCTGACTGTGTGCACGAACCTGGGTTAGGCGGTATTTATTTCACTTGCACCAACTACCTCGTAGGCTGGGTGAGGTACCCAGACTCCCACCACCCGTACTCTAGAGAAGCTATCTCAAGGTCATCAGACACCGGGAGTGTTACTTGTTCAGTGGGTTGCTACTACTCTGGCCGAGGTTGTTCAACCTTTGATTGATGAGGAGAAGAAGAGGTTTGAGTTGTTTGGGAGGCTTAAAGTGCCAGGTTTAGCTGAAGAGAGTCAGAGGATGCTTAGGATTTTCTAGATAGGTGTCAGTGGATTGTTTTCATTGCGGGTATTTTGGAGACTAGTGGAGTTGCATTTACCACTATTAAGTTGACAGGGGCAGCCTATAGATGGTGGAAGTCTTATGCATTGAGCAGGCCAGTTGGTGCAGCTCCACTTACATGACGTGAGTTCTCAGTTGTATTTTTAAAGAAGTTTTTCCCACAGACTCGAAGAAAAGAGTTGCTTAGAGATTTTGAGTAGATACGCCAGGGGGATATGACTGTGACTCAGTAGGAGATGAGATTTGTGGATCTGGCTCGTCATGTAATATGGTTGGTTCCCACTGAGAGCGAGAGGATCAGGAGGTTCATTGATGGCCTCAACTATTGTCTACGTTACAATGTTTCTCGAGAGTCTGAGATGGATGCTAGGTTTTACCAGGTGGTCAAGATTTTCAGGAGCTTGGCAAAGGTTCGCAGGCTTGAGCGCGAGGAGGGGAAATGCATGAGCCCAGTGGTTTCAGTGGTTTTAGTGGTACCTCTCTGCAAGTCAGTCACATCATAGCAGAGGTCGTACTTTTAGACCTGCACCGTAGAATTCGTGACTTAATTGATTATATTAAATTTTATAATAAAATAATTATGTCATTATCCACATATCCTCCACGTGTTAGAGGAATTGAGCTGAGACTCATATTAAAGGTCATGTTTAGACTACGTGCCGATATTTTTGGGACCCGCATAGGTCGTGCTATTGTTGAATTAATTGTTTAAAAATGTACTGTATACTCAGTCGCATTTATTATTTGCATATCATATCTCAGTCTCTATTTCTATTCATTGATACATCATATCATTTTGACGGTCTGATTTTCATGACATTGTGAGCCCGGGAGACTGGAGAGGTTAATGTCTGAGTGAGGCAAGGGCCTGATTGTGAGTTATAATTATAGGATCGAGTTGTACGCCGCAACATGCTTTATTGATTTATTCCTGGACCTGACTTATTATAGCGCTTGGGATGAATGAGCCTTCTGGAGTCTGTACCCCACACAGTGAGCGCAGTGGATATTATGTTTGGGCATGGAGTTGCCATATATATTCACATTTGGGATGGAGTACCCGGGGCATAGAGTTGCCTTATTTATTTATATTTGGGATGGACTTCCCAGGGCATGGAGTTGCCTTATTTATTTACATTGGGATGGAGTTCCCAGGGCATGGAGTTGCCTTCTTTCATTTATATCTAAGCTATATTGGCCATATACAGTACTAAGTGACTGACTGTTAGTTGCTATTTATATTGATGGATGGATCTTCCCTACCTTCATGTACAGTAGTAAGTGATTCAATACTCTGAGAGTGTGAGTATGTGATACTTCCATGGTAGTATACCATATACAGCATGTACATTGGCATGTAGATATAGAGATATCATATTCCTCGTATCAAACAGAGTTGAGTGATTTTACTTGTATTAAGTTATCTGTTGAAATTGAAAGAATGCCTACATTTCTATACTGTTATCTCATATTGGACTGTACCTGTTGAGCTCGTCTCTACTTTTATCGCAAAGTTTAGTCTTATTACTTATGGATTACATGGGGTCGGTTGTACTCATACTACACTCTGCACTTCGTATGCAGATCCAGGTAGTTCCGGATATGGCAACTCCTAGGTTTCGGAGATTATCTGGTGGAGATTATCGAGGTAGCTTCTTGGCATCCGCTGACCTTGGCTCTCTTTTCCTTCAGTTATTTGTATTGTTCTATATTTCCAGATAGTGTTGTATCAGTTAAATTATGTCATCATTTAGATGGTCATGTACTCAGTGACTTTACTTTTTGGGAGTGTATTTGTATCATTATTTGTGGGATTTTCTATTAAATCTAAACATTATGTTTTCAATCGTAAAAGAAATTGTGATTTATTGAGGTTGTTGGCTTGCCTAGTAATGCGATATGTGCCATCACGACATGTGAGATTTTGGGCCATGACAAGTTAGTATCAAGCCTAGGTTACATAGGTCTCACGAGTCATGAGAAGGTTTAGTCGAGTCTTGCGGATCGGTACAGAGACGTCTGTATTTATCTTCGAGAGGCTACAGAACCCTTAGGAAAAAAGTTCACTTTCTTTTATTCTGGTCATGAAACTTATTGATTCCAGGAACTAAATCTCTATTATTCTATTATTTCACAGATTGTTAGGACACGTGCTACTGGATCGGGTGAACAGCCACCAATACCGATAGTTTGGGCCACGAGAGGTCGGGGCCGTGGTAGAGGTCAGGGCCATGGAAGAGGCCGAAGTGCAGCAAGCACAACAACTAGAGCAGCACTTGTAGATCCACCAGTTGCTCCAGCTGAGGAGTGGATTATGGATATAGATGAGCAGGTGGGACCAGCTCAGGCACCATCTATGCCTATTGTGATTCCAGGCATTCAAGAGGTATTGGCTTAGATATTGAAGGTTTGCACTGTCTTCGCTTAGGTGGTTTCAACTAAGGCCGCACCTGCCACTTCTCAGACCGGGGGAGGTACTCATACCCCCGTCGCCCGTACACCAGAGCAGGTAGTCCAGGGACTCCAGATACTGTGGGTACGACCAGTCTAGCCGGTTGCAGTTGCTCATGCCCATATGAGTTTTATTATGAACAATGAGGAGCATAAGAGATTAGAGAGATTTGGGAGACTCCATCCTCCATCATTCATTGAAACTGAGTTAGAGGATGCTCAAGATTTCTTGGATAGGTGCCAGTGGATTTTTCGTACACCAGGTATTTTGGAGACCAGTGGGGTCTCATTTACTACTTTTCAGCTGACCAAGGCAGCCTTCAGAAGGTGGGAGGCTTATGGGAGGAGCAGAAAAATTGGTGCAGCACTACTTTCATGGCATGAGTTCTGAATTCTCATTTTGGAGAAGTTTATGTCATAGACCCATAGAGAGGAATTGCGCAGGCAGTTTGAACAACTCTGTCAGGAGGACATATTGATTACCCAGTATTAGATGAGGTTTTCAGACTTGGCTCATCATGCAGTCTGGTTGGTTCCCACTAAAAGGCAAAATATTAGGAAGTTCATTAATGGCCTCAACCCGCAGTTTCTTTTTATTACGACTCTAGTGAATGTAGCAGGTCCTAAGTTCAACAAGGTGGTCGACAGCTAGAAATGGTCCGTACTCAAAAGTGTGCGGAAAGGGAGGCCAAGAGGTCTTGTGGTCTGGGTAATTTCGATGGTGTTCCTTTTGGGGGACAGTCCTATCACAGCAGGTGTCGACCTTATAGGCCCGATCAGATGGCTCGTTCGGCTCATCGTGGTGTATCAGCTAGCCATAGTTCATATAGTACTCGACCGACTCAGTCATCTCTTAGTGCACTTCCCGCTCAGAGTTCATCTCGTGCACCATCACTGCAGGGTTCATCTATACCAGGTTATTCTAGTAGTCATTCTTGTTCTCGAGGTCCACCTCAGTACTTGCTGCCATTGTCAGATAAGGGTTATTTTGAGTGTTTAGATTCGGGTCATATGAAGATACATTGTCCCCACCTTTCGTGAGGTTCAGTTGAGCAATGGTGTTAGGCTGTGGCTCCTGCACCAGTTATTCCACCACCTGCCGAGCCAGCATAGGGTGGGGCACATGCAGCTAGAGGTCTCCTTAGAGGACGAGGCACATCAGGTGGTGGTCATGCTAGATTATATGATATTCCTGCTATACCACATGCAGTTGCCTCAGAAATGGTAATCACATGCATTGTCTAAGTATGCCACCAGGATGCTTCTTTATTATTTGACCCTAGTTCCATATATTCGTATGTATCGTCATATTTTGCTCGTTGTTTGGAATTGCCCCGTGAGTCCTTAGTCTCACATGTTTATCTATCTATGCCGGTGGATGATAATATTATTGTGGACCGTGTGTAAGAACCGTGTGTGGTAATCATTAAGGGATAGGAGACCAGCGTTGATATTTTATTGCTCAGCATAGTCGATTTTGATATTATCTTGGGTATGGATTGGTTGAATCCATGTCATGTTATTCTAGATTTTCACGCTACGGCTGTGACGTTGTCAATGCCAGGGTTGCCAAGGATCGAGTGGAGAGGTTCTCCAGATTTTGTCCCCAGCAAAGTAATTTCTTATTTAAAGGCCCAATGAATAGTTGGGAAAGGGTGTTTATCATATTTTGTCTTTGTGAGATATGTTGATGCAGACACTCCTGCTATTCATTCTATTCCGGTAGTGTGAGATTATCCGGATGTGTTTCCTGCAAATCTTTCGGGCATGCCACTCGACAAGGATATTGATTTAGGTATTGACTTGGTGCCGAACACTCATCCCATTTCTATTCCTCCATATCGTACGACACTAGCAGAGTTGAAAGAATTGAAAGAGTAGCTTCGGGAACTTCTTGATAAGGGATTTAGGCACGCCAACACACCCGTCACCTAGCATGTGTGTCACCTCAAAACCAGTCACATAACACATAATTTTGGGAAATTATACCCTCAGAATCAAGTATAGAAGTGTTACTTACCTCAAACCATGTAATTCTTCCTTCCAATATGACCTTGCCTCGCGAATCAGCCTCTGAACGCCTCAAATCTAGTCACAATTATTCGATACAGTCAACACAAATTATAGGAATCAATTCCATATGAAAATACAAATTTTCCAACAAAATCCGAAATTCCACTAAACATTTGCCAGTGGGGCCCATGTCTTGGAACCTGACAAAAGCCACAAAATACGAACGTTCATCCAACCACGAGCCCAAACATATATATTTTACCAAATTCCGACACCAACTCGTCCCTCAAATCTTCAATTTAACCTTAAGAGTTTTCACAATTGTTTTCCAACTTAAAACACCAATTAAATGCTAAAATAACTATAGATTCAGGTAAGTTGACCAAAATTGAGTTAAGAACACTTAACCCAAATCATCCCTTGAAAATCTCCCAAAAATCACCTCTCCCCTAGCTCCATATCGTCAAAAATGGAGTCTCATTTTTAGAACTTAAGTTCTGCTGCCCAGTCATTTCCTCTATGTGATCGTGGACCAACTCACGCGATCGTGAAGAACAATGTTCCCCTGCAAAAATTTTACCTTACGCGAGCGCGGATCTCTTCACGTGATCACGAAGCACAGCATCCTCCACCATACACAATCGCGGACAGCCACACGTTATCGTGTAGCATAGCGCATAAATTTTCTAGTTTCCTCCTTCACACTATGCAAACTCAACTCAATCCACGCGTTCGCGTAGTATTGCTGGCCAACAGCTTCGCGATCGCGGACTTACCTATGTGATCACGAACCTTCTCATCCAATCGCTTAGAAGGAAACCAAACAGTGCACTAGAAAAACATTAGCAAAACTCCAAGTCTAAAATTCGATCCGTTAACCATCCGAAACTCACCCGAGGCCCCCGCCAAGTTCTAGATGATAGAATTAAACACAAGAATTATTTATAACAAAAACTAATACACATGGGACATGAACTAATCAAGACGGATCAATTTCACTTCTTAACAAGAGCATTTAGAGCAATATCATGCCAACTACTGGGCAAATAGTCGCTAAAGGAGCCAAAATGTTGTCACAAAATCATTCTTCCCCATGCAACTTATTTTTTCAATTTAAAACAAAAAATCGGAGGGGTATTTTAAATTCACACTTCACATAGAAGAGACTAATTTTATTAGTACCAAACAATACAAAAGTCTTCACATAACAAAAAAAGACTAATTCCATTAAGAAAGTCATCACGCTATCCGTCATAGAGAAAAGTCACCCGGTTCAACAAATAAATATTTCTTGGGAAAGAACCGTAGCATAAATAAACTCCAAGGACATTTATTGAAAAGTATATTACTACTAAAAGAGATAAAAATAATATAAACTAAAAACTACTAAAGAAGATAAAATAAACACTACAGAAATAAAAATAAAAGAACAAAATACTAAAAAAAATAATAATATAACAAAAGCAACTAATACTAAAGGAACAAAAATAACATAAACTAAAAACTACTAAAGAAAATAAATAAAGAAAGAAAAATAAAATAGAATAAAAAAAGTGACTAATCCGCAAATATATCATTAATAACAAATTACGCTCGGCAAGAGCATGATAAGAAATGATAAAACAAGCCCGACAAGGGCACACAATATCCATACCAAAGCATAAGCCTGGCAAGGGCACATATTAAGCATCAATGTACAAATAAAGTGTACTCCCTAAAGTGTACTCGGCAAGAGCACATGATAAGCAATGATAAAACAAGCCCGGCAAGGGCACACAATATCCATACCAAAGCATAAGCCTGGCAAGGGCACATATTAAGCATCAATGTACAAATAAAGTGTACTCCCTAAAGTGTACTCGGCAAGAGCACATGATAAGCAATGATAAAACAAGCCCGGCAAGGGCACACAATATCCATACCAAAGCATAAGACTGTCAAGGTCACAAATTAAGCATCAATGTACAAATAAAGTGTTCTCCCTAAAGCCACCCCCAAGTAAAGACATTGCAGTGTCCTCACTGCACAGTATCAAAATAAGTAGTTTGAGGGTCTCCCCGAGGTCTGCATCAGACTAGCAGACTGTGGGAGACAGCCTAATCACTGCCGTGAAGGATTCTCGGCCTCATCAACATCATCACCAGCAGCACTTACATGAAGGAATACTCATCGCTATCATCGTCGTCCTCGACTGGTATCTTCCTGCTTGGCTGTCCCTATTTGAAAATGGCCTTGATGCCTCTCCACATCTTTATCATAAACATTCCTTTCTTCTTATTGCTCTCTTTATCCTTTTTGAAGTCTGCCTGCAGATTTACATGTGCCTTGGCCACGTTGTCAAAGGCTGCCTCAAGCCTGCCAACAGAAACCGCCAACCTCTCGTGCGATTCTCCCTGCTGTTTTTGGACCTCCATGTAGGTCTTCATTTCTTCCCTGGTACAATATTCGGGCATAGGGTAGGAGTGTGAAGGCCCACTAGGGAGTTGTGACACTAGGTCACGAATGGAGGAAAGCTGGGCATTTAGCATCCCAAATGGTCCCTCAGCCTGAGTAGCTTGTGATGAGCACCCCTTACCTACATCAATCTCCACTTTCCTCTTCTTGCTCATTAGCACATTGGCTGCTCCTGTCACTCTTAATGGATGAAGGGGCTTGTATGTCATTATCAAATGATCTCCATCCCATTTCTCAACTTGTGCACGCTGGCACAACTCTGTAATCAACGATGGAAATATCAAAGACGTGCCACCTTGAAGCACATACTCCTTCAGCTCCCGAACAATGTATTGACCGACATTCACAAGAATGCCATCAAGGATGCAAGCAATTATCAAGGCCCTGGTATATGGGACATCATACACTTTCTCACAAGGAGACACTCTGATCGCAATGATATACAACCATATTTTTGCTTCGGCTATAAAATCACCATATTTGATGCTTTGTTTCTTTGTAGCTCAAGTCACTCTATGACCTTGAGGACATAGATTTGCAACTAGCCAATTGTCGCATGTATCGCTTTCTTGCACTGGCTCGAGCAGATGATTTGGGAGCCCATATACATCATTTATCTCTTCAACTTCGAATCTCACAGTCTTCACCCTTATAGTGATTTCATGGTTTTGGAAATGTGTACGCCTAAAATTGGCATAAAATTCCCTAACCCATTCCTCATTGGCTTTGCATGGAGTGGGGATGAAGCAGGTCCAGCCATTTGACTAGCCGGCCATGGAAATCCGGAAGGAGCTTGGCCATTGTGTCATCGGCAATTCCCTTCTCAAGTTTGAGCTTCTTCGTGAGGAGATCATCATAATACCGGGCTTGGCACTGGGAAGACATGAATCTGTTAGCATCATAGTTCAAATCCTCAACCACTTCTTCAATTTTGTGATCACATGGAGCATTGTCGTTCATGTTCTGTTCCATTTTAAATTCAAAGTACCTTCAAAAATCAAGACACAGTTAGTTGGGTATTAGAATCATGTTAAACAATTCAAGACAATGCATTTAGGCCAAAGAATCAAGTCGACCGGGCCCCGGAAGCAACAGTTGCAAAGCTACTAGAATTGTAAATTCTGCCCAGTTTCCGCACCTACAGAAAAACCATCACAGGAGCGGTCCTGCTTCTTCGGGTTTTCCTTCGCTTCTGTGGTTTTGCCCAGTTGACCACAAATCGCACCTGTGGAAAGGGCCTCGCAAGTGCGAGGCCGCAGGTTCAACCATTGTGCGCTTCTGCGATGCACATCAGGGGTTTCATAAACCCAGAATATTTTGACTCTTTTGCTTCTTAAACATGATTTTTAGCACGTAAT
>AWOL01S0038253.1:0-26784 GCA_000715115.1 Nicotiana otophora
AAATCACCGCGGGTGCGAAAACCCCTGGGCAATACAAAAACAGAGGGGTTCCGAGCTTTTGCCTTTTTGGGGCATTTCAAGCTCGGATTGGGCGATATTTGAGCAAGGTTTTCACGAAAAAAGTTGAGGTAAGTCCTTTGTGGTCATTTCTACTCCATAATATTGAATTATCATCGAATAATCCGATTAGATTACATATTTTTGAGGTGTAAATCGGGGGTTTGAACTTAGGGATTTGAAAATATAAATTTAAGATTTGGAGGTCGAGTTGTTATTAGAATTCGATATAATTGGTATGGTTGAACTCATATAGGAATGGGTGTTCGGATTTCTTGAAAATTTCATCGGGTTCCGAGGGGCGGTCCCCGCGTTGACTTTTGTTGACTTTTTTGGAATAAATTTTTAAGTCGACGTATTATTATCCAGAATTATTTCCGATGAATTTTAATGAAGTTATACAATTAATTTGGTTAGATTTGAGCGGTCCGGAGGTCAATACAAGCAAGAAGATGAGTGGGAGAATTACCCCTTATGCATTGAGTCTTATGTACCATTTGTGAAATATAAAAAGCCGTGTACGCGAGGTGACGAGTACGTACTCGGGCTTATACGTACAAAATTCATTGAATTAAAGTCTTAGGCATTATTGTGTAGTAAATTAAAAAATTATGAAAAATTATTAAATCATCTTTTTGCCATGCCTAAATCCTTATTGTGAAATTAATTGATTTGATATATCTTTATAATTTGGTTGTGGTCATTGGGCAAATTGTGATATGAATTGATTTTCTTATGTTATCGTGTTAATTTCCCATGTAAATTGTTGTGTTATGTGAGTTATTATTTTGGGGAGATAAGGGTGGCATTTCACCGTTGCTTTTATGTAGGTATAAGGCTGTCATTTCACTGTTGTTGTGTTTGTTGGAATATTGTCTGGGCGGAGAGATAAGGGTGGCAATAGGAGCGATAAGGGTGGCTATTGATATTGTCCGGGAGGAGCGATAAGGGTGGCTATAGGAGCGATAAGGGCGGCAATAGGAGCGATAAGGGTGGCTATTGTAATGGACGATATGTGATGATGTGGGGTTGTGGTGTTGATAATTTTCATGTGATGTTGTGATTTGCTTGTGTTTATTTTTATACCTTGTGTAATTTTGTCTTTTTGTTGGTAAATTGATAACAATATGATTTATGTTGAAATTGAGAGGCTGTGGCCATTGCCAGGCGGATTATAAAATAAAATGTGGGCACGGGGTGCTGTAAGTAAATAATTAGGATATTTGGCACGTGAATTGTCCATGTAGTTGTGATATAAAATGTGGGCACGAGGTGCTGTGATGAAATGATAATAATAATTGGCACGTGAATTGTCCTTCCAGTTATGATATGAAGTGAGGGCACGAGGTGCCGGGGAAATATGATGATTTAATTATGGGCACGAGGTGCTGTGATGAAATGATAATAATAATTGGCACGTGAATTGTCCTTCCAGTTATGATATGAAGTGAGGGCACGAGGTGCCGGGGAAATATGATGATTTAATTATGGGCACGAGGTGCTGTGATGAAATGATAATAATAATTGGCACGTGAATTGTCCTTCCAGTTATGATATGAAGTGAGGGCACGAGGTGCCGGGGAAATATGATGATTTAATTATGGGCACGAGGTGCTGTGATGAAATGATAATAATAATTGGCACGTGAATTGTCCTTCCAGTTATGATATGAAGTGAGGGCACGAGGTGCCGGGGAAATATGATGATTTAATTATGGGCACGAGGTGCTGTGGAAATATAAAAATGGGTTGAGACCCATATTTTTATGATTATGAAATGAGGTGTCACATGGTGACTTTTTAATTGAAAGAATTATATTCAAAATATTTATTTTGAAGGATTTTTATTCAAAAAGAATTATATGAAAGAATTGTATTTGAAAGATAATTATTTGAGGAAATTATATTTGAAAAGATTTATTGAAAGAATTATATTTGAAAAATAATTATTTGAGAAAACTACATTTGAAAGAGAGTTATTTAGAAACATTATATGTGACAGATATTTATTTGAAAAACTTGAATTAATTAGGCGTATATGTATTTATTAATAGTTGAATGATATTTATGGTATTCTTGTTGTCTTGCTGCGCATACCACTTGTTGTTTTATCCTGCCCTTATTGCTATCTGTTTCCTAGTATTTTGTATATTATATTGCACAGGTTATTAGACTAGTGAGTGTCTTGACTGTATCTCATCTCTACTCCATTGAGGTTAGTCTTGATACTTACTGGGTATCGACCGTGATATGCTCATACTATACTTCTGCACATTTTTGTGCAGAGCCAGGTATTGGAGATATCAGATTTGAGTAGAGTTAAAGCGGGACCGTAAGGATTCAAGGTAGAGTTGCTTTGTCGTCGCAGTCCCTTGGAGTCTTTTCATTTCATTGTACTGTTAAATGTTAATCAAACGGTATTGTATATTTGGTCCTCGTGATCATTCCATGTATTCAGTTAGAGTTCGTGACCCAGTACTACCAGTCTTAGGAGGTTTTATATTCATATTTATTCCGTTGTTAGTTTTGGTTACTTATTTAATTCAAAAAATAATGGCTTCAAAATGTAATAGAAATCAGCTTACCTAGTCTTAAAGACTAGGTGCCATCACGACGCCTGTGGTGGGATTTTGGGTCGTGACAAGTTGGTATCATAGCTCTAGGTTCATAAGTTCTACGAGTCACGTACGAGTCTAGTAGAGTCTTGCTGATCTGTACGGAGACGTCTGTACTTATCTTCGAGAGGCTACAGAACTGTTAGGAAATTTCCATTTCTTTCATTCCTATCGTGCGAAATTTGAACCTTTGTATCTACATTCTCTCACAGATGGTAAGGACACGTGCTACTGGGTTAGATGAGCAGATATTCGCACATACTGCTAGGATTGCAAGAGGCTGGGGCCAAGGTAGAGGCCGAGGTAGAGGATAAGGAGGGGCACGTGCTGCGACTAGAGAACCTGTCAGAATAACAGTTGAGGAGCCACCAGTAGCTCCAGTTGGGGGACAGGTACCAGAAGCACCTACTGTTACCCCTGGACTTCATGAGACTTTAGCACAGTTCCTGAGTATGTTTGTTACATTAACTCGGGCGGGATTGATCTATATTGCACCAAACATTCCGCAGATTAGGGGAGTAACTCAAACTCCAATCATAACTCCAGAGCAGCAGGTTCACGTTGGTCAGGTTCCGGGTGTAGTACCGGTACAACCTGTTATTCCGATTCGGCCTGAGGTCAGGCCCGAGGTATCAGAAAAAGAACAAAAGAGACTTGAAAGGTTTAAGAGGTATAGTCCACCTACTTTCAGTGGCACAACTACAGAGGATGCCCGAGGATTTCTAGAAAATTGTCACCGTATTCTCCGCACCATGGGTATTGTGGAAGTGAGCGGAGTTGCCTTTACTACATTTCAACTATCAGGTGCAACGTATCGGTGGTGGAAAATCTATGAAGAAGGTAGACTAGCCGATACAGCACCACTAACTTGGGCTCAATTTTTGGAAATGTTCTTGAAAGTGTTTGTTCCCCAGACTCTCCGAGATGCGTGGCACGCAGAGTTTGAACGGTTGCGTCAGGGCACTATGACAGTGTCAGAATATGCTATCAGGTTTAGTGAGTTAGCCCGTCATGCACCGATCTTGGTTCCTACAATCAGAGAGCGGGTCCGCAGATTCATTGAGGGGCTCGATTATGATATTAAAATATGCATGGCTCGAGAATTGCAAACTGATGCTTCATTTCAACAAGTAGTGGAGACTGCAAGAAAGATAGAGGGGGTTTTAGGTGAGGAAAGGGAGTCTAACGAGGCCAAAAGGTCTCAAAGATCTGGAGGGTTTAGTAGATTTTAATCTTCATCTAGAACCCATTATAACGTAGGATCGAGCAGTTGGTCAACTCATTCCGCACATCAGATTAGTCGGGGTGCTCCAGTTTATAGTGCACGACTAACACAAGATTCTTACATTGGTTATTCCACTTATCCGGCATAGGCTCAGTACGAGCAGTCGCGACCTCAGAGGGGTTGTTATGAGTGTGGTGATACTAGGCATATCATGAGAGATTGTCCCAGACTTGGGAGGGGTGGATTTCATCTGACCACTCCAGCAACAAGCTTTATTCCAGTTGATACTCCACATTCACAGTTAGCTAGAGGTGGAGTACAAGCGGGTAGTGGGCGCCTAAGAGGTGGAGGCCCGACTCGTTGAATTAATCACTATGATTTGGCTGAGGCCAATACACCAGATGGTGTCGTTACATGTACGATACTAATTTTTATTATAAAAGGATATATTCCGCAATTTGATTTGGTTCTGAATATTGAGGTGAGCCCTCCTATTATGCTCCACATATGGGTGAGCTTCGTAAATGTATGACCCACTTATATGTTTATCCCTGTTGGGAGATTTGAAGGTGTGAGCCCGTGTCTGTAATTTATTTTGTACACCATTGAGGGCTATAACTCCAAAAGTAATTTTTATTATTCATTACAGTAGGTTTAATGTATTTCGAAATAATTGATTCCAATTTTTTTATGCATTATACGCCCTACCGGTATGAGGGTTCATTATATGTTTTAAAAATTATTTATGAACTATGTTGAAAAGAAGAAAGAAAGGAAATTGAAAATTTCAGTTGGCACAATGTGCAACATAATTGTGATTCGGATTTTAGGATGCGATCCTCGCATTTTTACATGATGTGAAATATTTAAACCGGGATGCAAGCCGCAATGGAAGTTATGTAAGGACGAGGTCCTTGTGGTGAAATATGTATAAGTTTAAAATTCTCCCTTTGTGAAATTTAATTTGTACAATAATATTAAAAGGGAGTCATGCCTGTTAGACTTCTTTGATAATTCTTGTATATTTTTCTATTCATATTCAGCCATTTTCATGTTGTAAGCATTGAATTTTAGCCTATGAGGTGAGTGCCGAGGTGGCGTTAAATGTGACTCATTAATCCGAGTAAGTAATCATGAGGTATTCATGCCTCACATTCTGTTGTCAGTGTTGTGAAAATTCGAAATGGGGTTGTGGTTAATATGAGATTAATTGATGATGCTGGAATTAATTATGAACAACTTTTAAGACCAGAGATGTGGTGATGAGCATACATATGATGTGCTTCATGTCCTGATATCATTTTGATAATGCAATGCTTGTGATGCCGAGATTGGTGTTATTGATATATACCTTGTGGTATTATGTTTTTTGGGTTGTGGATGTGTTGTTAGGAGTTGTTTTTAGTGTTACTCTGGCAGGTGGATAGGTCCAATTACAGGGGAGACTCTGCCAAAATTTCTGAAAAATTTGGGAGTTAGTAAAAATTTGGAGGATTGGGATTTGCAAAGGAAGAGATAAATATATTATGTGTTTGAGGGCGAATGATCCTAAGCGTGGACTAATGTAGCACCCCAGAGAAAGTTTTGAATTACTTCAACACTATCGAGAAAATTGATGTGTGCATAGGCATGAGTTTCTATAGCCAGTTGATACTGAAAACGTGCGTTGTTGTGAAAATCATAACTTTTGAAATGTTTGGAGTGTAAGAATTTGATCTTAAAGTTTACAAATATGGATAAAAGAAATAAACTCAAATGAGATGATGTTGTCACGCTTATCTCAAATGCGGTAGAGTGAAATCAACCGTGAGTATATGTGTAAAAGTAAAATTATCAATTTGGTAACCTTAGAATAATTCTTAGAATATTCGAGGACAAACGTTTGTTTAAGAGGTGGAGAATATAACGACCCGACTTGTCATTTTAAGAATTTACGCCTCATTCAGTGACTTAAGGTCTCGAGCAGCTTCACAATATGTATTATGACCCTCGGGTGTGGTCGAGTTTGATTTACTAAATATTCGGAATTAAATTAAAAGAACAATCCTTAATTTGAAGCTTAAATGGAAAGAGTTGATCGGAGAGTTGACTTTTGAGAAAATGACTCAGGAATGGAATTTTGATGATGTCAATAGCTCCGTATGGTAATTTTGGACTTAGGAGTGTGTCCGAAAAATTATTTGGAGGTCCGTAGTGGAATTAAGCTTGAAATGCCGAAAGTTGAATTTTTAGGAAGTTTGACCGGAGGGTTGACTTTTTGATATCGAGGTCGGAATCCGATTCTGGAAATTTGAATAGGTCTGTTATATCATTTATGACTTGTGTGCAAAATCTGAAGTCATTCCGAATTGATTTAATGTGTTTCGGTACAAGATAAAGAATTTGGAAGTTGAAAGTTCATAGATTTTTATTTGAGGTGCGATTTGTCGTTTTGATGTTGTCTGGTGTGATTTAATAATTTGAATAATTTTGTATGATATTTTAGGACTAGATGGTATATTTGGTTGAGGTCCCGGGGGGGCTCGGGTGAGTACGGATGCCTAACGGATCGAATTTGGATTTGGGGGAGGAGCTAAAGCAGTTGGGCATCTAGTATGATCGCACCTGCACGAAAAAGGGCCACAGGTGCGAGCTCGCGAATGCGAGGAATTAGTCACAGAAGCGGAAAATGCATGGGCTGGCCAGGTACCGCGGGTGCGAAAATCTTTGCCGTGGGTGCGAAGAATTTTACCGCAGGTGCGAAGAATTGTACCGCGTGTGCGAAGCCGCAGGTACGAAGAATTATACCGCGGGTGCGAAGCCGCAGGTGCGAAGAAATTTACATCGGGTTCGAAGCCGCAGATGCGAAGAAATCACCGCGGGTGCGAAAACCCATGGGCAATACAAACACAAAGGGATTCTGAGCTTTTGCCTTTTTGGGGCATTTCAAGCTCGGGTTGGGTGATATTTGAGCAAGGTTTTCACGGCAAAACTTGAGGTAAGTCCCTTGTGATCATTTCTACTCCATAATATTTAATTATTATCGAATAGTCCGATTATATTACATGTTTTTGAGGTGTAAATCGGGGGTTTGAACTTAGGGATTTGAAAACATAAATTTAAGATTTGGAGGTCGAGTTGTTATTGGAATTCAATATAATTGGTATGGTTGAACTCGCATAGGAATGGGTATTCGGATTTCATAAAAATTTTGTCGGGTTTCGAGGAGCGGTCCCCGCGTTGACTTTTGTTAACTTTTTTGGAATTAATTTTTAAGTCGACGTATTATTATCCAGAATTATTTCCGATGAATTTTAATGAAGTAATACAATTAATTTGGTTAGATTTGAGCGGTCCGGAGGTCAATACAAGCAAGAAGACGAGTGGAGGAATTATCCCTTATGCATTGAGTCTTATGTGCCATTTGTGAAATGTGAAAAGCCGTGTACGCGAGATGACGAGTACGTACTCGGGCTTATACGTACAAAATTTATTGAATTAAAGTCTTAGGTATTATTGTGTAGTAAATTAAAAAATTATGGAAAATTATTAAATCATCTTTTTGCCATGCCTAAATCCTTATTGTTGAATTTGTTTTTATATAATAATTTAATGTGATTGTTACTTGAAATATTTATGAAAATGCGTGAGTATTGTTGGTTTAATATTTCTTGGAAATTAATTCCAATATGAATTTTCTTATGCAAATAATTAATTTAAGCGAGCTTAAGAAGAAGTGTTAATATAATTATTTAAATTTACATTAATGAAGGCTTTATTTTATGCTGAGTAATTTCTATCTCTATTCATTGTTTCTGGGTGTTATATACATTGTGTGGAGCCTTAAGCTATTTGTTGTGAAATTAATTGATTTGATATATTTTTGGAATTTGGTTGTGGCCATTGGGCAAATTGTGATATGAATTGATTTTATTGTTTTGTCGTGTTAATTTCCCATATAAATTATTGTGTTGTGTGAGTTTTTATTTTGGGGAGATAAGGGTGGTATTTCACCGTTGATTTTATGTGGATATAAGGCTGGCATTTCACTGTTATTGTGTTTGTTGAATATTGTCTGGGCGGAGCGATATATGAGCGATAAGGGCGGCAATAGGAGCGATAAGGGTGGCTATTGTCACGGACGATATGTGATGATGTGGGGTTGTGGTGTTGATAATTTTCATGTGATGTTGTGATTTGCTTGTGTTTATTTTTATACCTTGTGCAATTTGTCTTTTGGTTGGTAAATTGATAACAATATGATTTATGTTGAAATTGAGAGCATGTGGCCATTGCCAGGCGGATTATAAAATGAAATATGGGCACGAGGTGCCGTGAGTAAATAATTAGGATATTTGGCAGGTGAATTGTCCGTGCAGTTGTGATATAAAATGTGGGCACGAGATGCTGTGATGAAATGATAATGATAATTGGCACGTGAATTGTCCGTGCAGTTGTGATATGAAATGAGGGCACGAGGTGCCGAGCAAATATGATGATTTAATTATGGGCACGAGGTGCCGTGAAAATATGAAAATGGGCTGATACCCATATTTTTATGATTATGAAATGAGGTGTCACATGATGACTTTTTAACTGGAAGAATTATATTCAAAATATTTATTTGGAAGGAGTTTTATTCAAAATGAATTATATGAAAGAATTGTATTTGAAAGATATTTATTTGACGAATTATATCTTGACTGTACCTCGTCTCTACTCCATTGAGGTTAGTCTTGATACTTACTAAGTACCGGCCGTGATATACTCATATTACACTTCTGTACATTTTTGTGTTGAGCCAGGTATTGGAGATATCAGACTTGAGCAGAGTTAAAGCGGGACCGTAAGGATTCAAGGTAGAGCTGCTTTGTTGTCGCAGTCCCTTGGAGTCTTTTCACTTCATTGTACTATTAAATTTTAATCAAACAATATTGTATAGTTGGTCCCCATGATCATTCCATGTATTCAGTTAGAGTTCGTGACCCGGTACTACCAGCTTTGGGAGGTTTTATATTCATATTTATTCCGCTGTTAGTTTTGGTTACTTATTTAATTCAAAACAAAATGGTTTTAAAATGTAATAGAAATCAGCTTACCTAGTCTTAGAGACTAGGTGCCATCACGACGTCTGTGATGGGATTTTGGATCGTGACAATGAATGACCTTGAAGAATTAATTAATACAATCAGTCAAAGGTTCATTACTTGTGAATATTGTGGTGGAAGTCACCTTACTCATGAATGCCAACTAGGTAATTCATATTCTTTTGGTTTATCGAATGAACAATCTGATGTTATTTCTAGTTCTTACAGGCTTACCGATTCTAGTGAATATGACTGTAATTCGGAGTGCAATCAATATTCACAAAAGAATCAAAATATTGAGAGTGAATCACCTCAAAAGGAGAATGTAAACTTGAGAAAAGTTGTGCATAATTTCATAGAAAATACCGATAAAAATTATGCACGAAGTCATAAAGCCATTACGGATATAGCAATAAAAGTAAATCAATTAGTAAGTATGGAAATCTCCTTGAATTTTTGTGGCGGTCTTTTAAATAAAATTGCATCTTGTGAGGATGGACCAATTGATAAAAAAATTGAGTTTCGTGAGAAAGAATCTACCACTCGGGGTGAAAATTCCGACCCAATTGAGAAGGCTGACAATAAAGGTTTGGTTGAATATAATTCAATAGGTGATGAGTGCTTACTCCTATTTTCTTATTCACATAAATTGATTAATTTGGAAGAAAATGAGAATGAAGAGGTCATCATACACAAAAATAAAATTTCCATGGACCATCATTCTTCAATTCTTTTTGATCATTATGACTTTGTGAATTTTGTTATTGGAGACTTTCAGGAAAATACATGGAATGATCCTCGTGAAAAATGCAAAATAGAGTTAAGGATCACCATGTACAGTTATTTGCCCGCTGGGGACAAGGCCAAAAAAGAGCGAAATGTGAGAAAAAAGAATATAGTTTTTGATATTCTTGGCCAAGTGTGCTCCACGATGAATCTCAAGGAGCGCAAAAGAAAGAGGAATTCAGAATTGGGGTTGGAGTTCACAAGCTCCAGAAGAAAAAAGAAAACATTCAGGGAAACTACTTTACCTCGTCTTGCTTTTACATTATTTGTCATAGGGACATGACAATATTTAAGTGTGGGGGTAGAGGATTATATATTTTTGTATGTTTATATTTTTTAGTATAACTTCTTTTATACATCTCCATGGATTTCTTTGTTAAGTTCTTTGCCATGGTCGTAGTATTTTGAACTGAACACTTTCTAGAATTTTTAGTGCATAAGTCGGCTAATGACTTTATTTTTTTTAGAATGAGGTTTTAAAAAACGAGATTAATTGAGTACCATCCATGTGTTCTATGAAATGTTTTACAATCTCATATTTATTTATTGGTGATTAAAATTATAATGTTTGTTGATCCCAAATGTATGTGTTGTCAGGTTATATTGCCAAGTTCTCTAGCTTATTCGAAAATCTAGAACTTGTCTTAAATATGGTCCGAGGCAAAATTCTAGGTAGATTTTTGAGTTTAGAAATGAAAGTAGGCCTTCCTTGTTGAACCATTACCTATATTAACCTGCCTTAATTATATTTATCCCTTGTCAACCTCTTTGAGCCTAAATAAATTATCCCTTATGTTTTTTGATAGCCAAACTTTAACCTTTAGCCTATTTTTATTATCACATCTATTTGTTCACCGTATTTTCTTTCTGGCGCTTTAAAAATTCAAAAAACTAAGTGTGAGGGAGTTATAGTAGAAGGAAGAAATGAAAGAAAGATTGTTGGATTTACTAATCTTTTGAGAATGTTGTCATGTGACTTTAAAAGAAATAAATTATTGCTTGTGGAAAAAAAAAGAAGAAGAATATTTATAGCAACAAAGAGAATTTCGACAACTGCAAAAAAAAAGGGCAAACAAGAAAAACAATGAAAGAGTTTAGAATGGGAAGACAATGAAAAAAAGAGAGGTTAAATTATTTTAGAAAGAAGGAAGACAATTGTCCTTAATTGTTAAAAGTATTGTGGTGCTTATAAGAGACTTGAGTCACTTTATCCATACGTATCTTACATGTCACTGTCCCTATATTATAATATTATTAAAGCCCTACATGATCTCGACTCAAAGACTCCTATATTAGTGGAGAACCACATGATAATCAAGCTTATTGAAATTTTCAGTAGCTTGAGATACTTCTTTGTTGAGAGTGAGCGAATTTTCAGTATCATTCTTTGTTTTGTATTGATATATTGTGATTTATGGGCATCTCCCTTCATTTGGTAAGACATACTTGGGATTAAAAAGTATTATAATTTTAGTTCTCAATAAGTGAACACGAGTGCGATTAAAGATATTTGAACTCGTGGCTTGATCTTGGTTATATTCTTGTTTGCCGAAAGTTCTCATAATTTAACTTAAAAAATTTGTCGCTATTTTATTTTGTATACTTTCCTCGAGGAAGAGCAAACGTTCAAGTATGGGGTATTTGATAAGTATAGATTGTATATGTTTTAAGTATATATAATATTAAATAAATAAATATTTTATTTTTAAATATATTACTTTTTGTTCAATATTTGTGTAAATCTAATAAATACTGCAAGGAAAGAAAAAGAACATAAAGAAGAATACAAAAGTAAAGAAAGAGAGCCAAGGATAACATCCGCGGGAAGAAACAACTGGAGAAGATTGAGTAACTCAGACCAAGGATGAGATCCCAGGCCAAGGATGACATCCTTAGAAATTTATGCTTGTGCTTGTTCCTATAAAAAAGGCGTAAACGTTAATTGAAAAAAAACCATTCTTGTGCAGAGAACACCAACTTTAATTAGCTTTGTTTTAATTTTCAAAGTTATTTCTCTTATTGTAGAAATAGTATTTTTCTATTTTATCTTTTCTCCATAATGGATTAATTTTCTTTGGTTGGGATACTAGATGAAGCTATAAAAGTGTTATAATAATTATCTTAATTTTATTATCTTCATATGTTGAGATTTTCTATTTATCATCATTATACACCTAGGTATTTGAGGCTAATCGAAGATGCGTTTTCTCACTTGGTGCACTCAACTAAGATAACTCTTGTTTGAAGTCATTACTTTAATTGGTTAACTACACTAATCGAAAGAGGTGTTATTAGTCAATTATTATTTAATGTCACTAACTGTCAATAAATTAATAACATTAAGCGCGATAAGTGATATTTATATATTGTTGTTATGTGGAGTGATGTCTTAGAAATAAGTAGTTATTATTTAAACAAAGTATTTGTTTCACTGTTAATCGATTGACTACACTAATCGAAAGAGGTGTCATTAATTGGTTACTTTTATGGGATTTGGTTGAATTAGATATAAGCAATCATTTCACTAAATAGAGAATGTCACGACCCAAACTCCCTCCGTATAACGTCGTGACGGCACCTCCCGAGGAACAGGGGCGCTCCCGAGATACCGTTTTATAGTCCCAAAAGTAAATATGCGAGGAGATCTCCCGAGGTACCGCCTCGTAGTCTCANCTTCGTAGTCTCAAAAGTAAATGTACAGGGAGAACTCCCGAGGTATCGCCTCGTAGTCTCATAAGTAAATGTGCAGGAAGAACTCCCGAGGAACCGCCTCGTAGTCTCAAAAGTAAACATGCAGGGAGAACTCTTGAGTAACCGTCTCGTAGTCTCAAAAATAAATATGCAAGGAGAACTCCCGAGGAGCTGCCTCGTAGTCTCAAAAGTAAATATGCAGGGAGAACTCCCGAGGAACCACCTCGTAGTCTCAAAAGTAAATACACAGCTCAAACCGATAACTACCGTAGTTAACAGTAAGATTTCTACAGTTATACTGATAAAGAACAAGGAAAAGAAGGAAATCAACTATGCATGCTTCACAGAGTTCAAATAAGCAGTTAAAGCATGTAGACATGCGATATTAGACTAAACAGGATAGTTACACATATTGGGATAGCTCAATTAAGAATAAAAAGCAGGCTAATACTCAATTAAACAATATAACTCAATTTAAAGGAAGAACAGATTACTACTCACTGAAATAAATCAGGTTTTACAACAAATAGCCTGTGTACGTACTCGTCAACTCATGTATATGGCGCTCACATATCACAACAGTACCAAATCCTAAGTAGATTTCCCCCACACAAGGTCAGGCAAGCCACTTACCTCGAACCAAGCTCAATCAATCGGTAACAATGCCTTTTCCACGAATATCCGACTCTGAATGGCCCAAATCTAGCTAAAATTAATTACATATTATAAATACAACTATAATAGACTAATCTAATTAATGAAATCAAAACTTCAACAAAAATTCTGAAATCCGTCCTAAAAGGTCGACCCGGGCCTAGGTCTCAGAATCGGGCAAAAATCACAAAATCCGAAAGCGCATTCACTCACGAGTCCAACCATGCCAAAATTATCAAAATTCGACCTCAAATGGCCACTCAAAACGCAAAATCAAACTCTTCGAATCCCTAGCCTCAAAATCCTAAATTTCACCTTAAATACACACTAACTAGGTGAAAAATAAATAGGGAAGAAAGATTATTGATCAAAAATAAGTACAAGGGACTTACCTCAAGAAATCCCTCACAAATGCTCTCAAGAAATTGCCAAACCCGAGCTCAAAATAACTCTTATGAGCAAATATCGCGAACCCTTGCATTTAAGTGTTATATTTAGAAATCTCGCACCTAAGGGCCCACAGTCACACCTGCGACGCCGCACCTGCAAAATTTCCATCGCAGGTGCAAAAATAACTTAAAGTGACTGGGTCCGCATCTACGAGCAATGGGCCGCACTTGCGCACCCGCTCCTGCCGATTTCCTCCGCTTCTACGATCCCTCACGCCTTGGGCCCTTCCGCTTCTACGCTCCATCTTCCGCATCTGCGAATGTGCATATGCAGTTATACCTCCGCACCTGCGACCTTTTGCCTCTTACTTCCAAACCGCACATGCGTCCATTGGCTTGCTTATGCAAGCTCGCACTTGCGGTCAATGTTGCGCAGGTGCGATTACACCAGGTGCAGCAGCTTCACCTATTCTTCCAAAACCAAATTTGATCTGTTAACTATCCGAAATCAACCCGAGTCCCCCGAGACCTCAACCAAACATACCCACTAGTCCTAAATCACCAAACGGACTTAGTCGAGCCCTCAAATCACATCAAACAATGCTAAAAATACGAATTACCCTCCAATTCAAACTTAATGAACTTGAAACTTCAAATTTTTACAACCGATGCCGAGACCTATCAAACCACGTCCAATTGACCCCAAATTTTGCACACAAGTCATATTCAACATTACGGACCTACTCCAACTTCTGGAATGAGATTCCGACCTCGATATCAAAAAGTTTACTTCCGGCCAAAATCTCCAAAAATTCAACTTTTGCCATTTCAAGCCTAAATGAGCTACAGACCTCCAAAACACAATCAGAACACACCCCTAAGTCCAAAATCACCCAACGGAGCTAACAGAACCGACAGAACTCCATTCCAAAGTCGTCTTCACAGAATTCTAACTACAGTAAAAATCATAAGACTTAAGCTTCCGTTTTAGGGATTAAGTGTCCTGAAACACTCCGAAACCAAAACACAAGACCTCCCGGCAAGTTACATAAGCAGAAAAAGGTACGGGGAAAATAATAAATAGGGGATCGGGGCTATTACTCGCAAAACGACCGGTCGGGTCGTTACATCCTCCCCTTTTTAAAACAATCGTTCGTCCCCAAATGAGCATAGAGACATACCTGAAGTGGTGAAAAGATGAGGATAACGGCTGCGCATATCCTGCTCGGTCTCCCAAGTCGCCTCCTCAACCGGCTGACCCCTCCATTGAACCTTCACGGAAGCAATGTTCTTTGACCTCAACTTTCGAACCTGCCTGTCCAAATTAGCCACTGGACCCTCAACATAAGATAGATCTTTGTCCAACTAGACTAAGCTAAAATCCAACACATGAGTCGGGTCACCGTGATACTTTCGGAGCATAGAAACATGGAATACCAGATGAAATCCTGCTAGATCGGGAGGAAAGGCAAGCTCATAAGCAACCTCCCAACACGCCGCAACACCTCGAATAGACCAATGAACCTTGGGCTCAGCTTGCCCTTCTTTTCGAACCTCATAACGCCCTTCATAGGAGAAACCTGGAGCAAGACTCACTCTCCAACCATGAATGCAACATCGCAAAGCTTCCGATCAGCATAACTCTTCTGTCTGGACTGGGCTGTGCGAAGTCGATCCTTAATCACCTTTACCTTATCCAAGGCATCTTAAAGCAAGTTTGTGCCCAATAATCTAGCCTCGCCTAGCTCGAACCAACCCACTGGAGACCGATACTGCCTACCATACAGAGCCTCAAACGGTGCCATATGAATGCTCGACTGATAACTTTTGTTGTAGACAAACTCCGTAAGTGGCAAGAACTGATCCCAAGCACCCCCAAAATCTATCACACAAGCGCGAAGCATATCCTCCATTATCTGAATAGTGCGCTCGGACTGTACGTCCGTCTGAGGGTGAAATGTTGTGCTCAACTCAACCCGAGTACCTAACTCCTATTGTACAACCCTACAGAACCGTGATGTAAATTGCGTACCCCTATCATAGATGATAGATACCGGTATTCCATGAAGCCTGAGATTCTCACAGATATAATTTCGAGCTAGCTGCTCAGAAGAATAGGTAGTCATCACAGGAATAAGATGAGCTAACTTGGTCAGCCTATCCACAATCACCCAAATTGCATCAAACCTCTGCTGAGTCTGTGGGAGTCCAACAACAAAATCCATAGTGATCTACTCCCATTTCTACTCCGGAATCTCTAACTTCTGAAGAAACCCACCTGGCCGTTGATGCTCGTACTTCACCTGCTGGCAATTTAGACAACGAGCCACATACTCCACTATGTATTTCTTCATCCTCCTCCACCAGTAATGCTGCCTCAAGTCCTGATACATCTTCGCGGAACCCGGATGAATGGAGTACCGTGAACTGTGAGCCTCCTGAAGAATCAACTCTCGCAAACCAACTACATTGGGAACACATAGCCTGTCTTGCATCCTCAATGCACCATCATCCCCAATAGTGACCTCCTTAGCATCATTGTGCTGGACCGTGTCCTTAAGGACAAGCAGATGAGGGTCATCATACTGACGTTCCCTGATACGATCATAAAGAAAAGATCGAGATACCACACAAGCCAATACTCGACTCGGCTAAAAAATATCCAATCTCACAAACTGGCTGGCTAAGGCCTGAACATCCAACGCCATTGGCCTCTCTACTGTTGGTAGATATGCTAAGCTCCCAAACTCTCCGCCCGATGACTCAAAGCATCGGCCACCACATTTAGCTTTCCCGGGATGGTACAAAATGGTGATATCATAATCCTTAAGCAGCTCCAACCACCTCCGCTGACGCAAGTTAAGATCTTTTTGCTTGAACATATGCTGCAAACTCCGGTGATTGGTGTAAATCTCATAAGGGATACCGTGCAAATAGTGCTGCCATATCTTCAAGGCATGAACAATAGCTGCTAACTTAAGGTTGTGGACATGATAGTTCTTTTCATGCACCTTCAGATATCTGGACGCATAGGCAATCACCCTACCATCCTGCATCAACACCGCGCCGAGAGAAATCCGCGACGCATCACAATATACAATATAAGACCTCAAACATGTAGGCAATACCAATACTGGGGAGGTAGTCAAAGCTGTCTTGAGCTTCTGAAAGCTCTCCTAACACTTCTTTGTCCACCTGAATGAAGCACCCTTCTGGGTCAGCCTGGTCATAGGTGCTGCAATAGATGAGAAACCCTCTACAAATCGATGGTAATACCATGCCAAACCAAGAAAACTCCGGATATGTGTAGCTGAGGACGGTCTGGGCCAACTCTGCACTGCTTCAATCTTCTTCGGATCCACCTAGAACCCATCACTCGATATTACATGGCCCAAGAATTCCACTGAGTCTAGCCAAAACTCACACTTTGAAAATTTTGCATATAACTTCTTTTCTCTCAAGGTTTGAAGCACAGTCATCAGGTGCTGCTCATGATCCTCCCGAGTCCGGGAGTACACCAGAATGTCGTCAATAAACACAATGATGAATGAGTCACGATAAGGCTAGAACACACTGTGCATCAAGTGTATAAAAGCTGTTGGGGTATCAGTCATCCCAAAAGACATCACAAGGAACTCGTAGTGACCATACCAAGTCCTGAAGGCAGTATTCGGGATATCTGGCTCCCGAATCTTTAACTGATGATAGCCTAAACATAAGTCAATCTTGGAAAATACTCTGGCACCCTGTAACTGATCAAATAAGTCATCAATATGAGGCAATGGATACATGTTCTTCACTGTCACTTTGTTCAACTAGGGGTAATCAATATACATCCGCATAGAACCATCATTCTTCTTCACAAATAAAACAGGAGCACCCCAAGGTGACACACTAGGCCGAATGAAGCCCTTATCAAGCAACTCCTGTAACTGCTCCTTCAACTCCTTGAATTCAGGAGGACCCATATGATATGGAGAAATAGAAATGGGCTGAGTGACCGAAAACAAATTAATGTCAAATCAATATCTCTGTCGGGCGGCATTCCTGGAAGATCAGCTGGAAATACATATGGAAAGTCCCTCACTACTAAAACTGACTTAATTGTAGGGGTGTTAATACTAACATCTCTCACATAAGCTAGATACGTGTCACACCCCTTCTCAACCATTCGTTGAGCTTTAAGAAATGAAATAACTCTGATGGGAGTATACTATAAGGTACCTATCCTCTCTAATTGCGGTAATCCTAGCATAGCCAACGTCAGAGTTTTAGTGTGACAATCAAGAATAGCATAATGGGGCGACAACCAGTCCATGCCCAATATAACATTAACGTCTACCATGCTGAGTAATAATAAATCATCTCTGGTTTCAAAACCACTAAAAGCAATCAAACACGACCGATACAAGTGGTCCACAACAAGGGAATCTCCCACAGGAGTAGACACAAAAACATGGAAACTCAAAGAATCCCGAAATATGACCAAATGTGGGGAAAAGTAAGAGGACACATAGGAATACGTAGAGTCTGGGTCAAATAATACTGACGCATCTGTATGACAAATCGAAATAATACCTGTAATGACAGAGTTGGAAGCAACTGCCTCTGTACGAGCCGAAAGAGCATAATATCTAGCCTGGCCTCCCCCTCTAGGGCGACCTCGACCTCCACCTCGAGCTGGTTCTGGAATCATAGCCTCAGAACCCGGTGGTGCACGTGGTGGCTGAGAAGTCTGCATAGGTGCACCCCTCCTAAGTTTGGGGCAATCCCTCACAATATGGCAAGTGTTGCCACACTTAAAACAACCCCTCGGAGGGCGTAGCTGTTGTGACTGACTCGGGCCAGGTCTGCTAGACTGGCTGATAAAAGCACCCTGAGAAGGAGGCATACTAGATACTAGCAGTGCATAATAAGGCTCCTGGGGCCCAGCAGGGGCTCGAACACCACTAGCGGCTGGAAGAGCTGAATGAATGGGGTGACTCACATAACCCCTACCATGTCGAGTTGCAGCTGGGGTACGAGTACCGCTGTAAGTACCAGACTCTCGAGACCTCTTGGCCTCCCTCTCCTCTCTATCCCAGGCAAGCATGCCCTCCAATCTCCTGACAATACTCACAACCTGCTGATAAGAAATATCCATCTCCAACTCCCTGGCCATACTAATTCGGATATTGGGGCGGAGTCCCTCAATAAACCGTCGAAACCTCTCTCGAACTGTGGCATCCAAGGTCGATGCATGTCGGGCCAAATCACTAAAGCGGACTACATAATCTGACACAGTCATAGCACCCCGGCGCAGCTGCTCAAACTCCGCACGCCATGAGTCCCTGAGGCTCTCAGGGACATACTCTCTCAAAAACATGTCCGAGAACTGAGTCCATGTAAGTGAAGCTGCCTCATCTGGGCTACTTAACTCATAAGCATGCCACCACTGATAGGTTGCTCCTCTAAGCTGAAAGGTGGTAAAAGAAACCCCACTCGTCTCCGCTATGCCTATAGTACGGAGAATTCGATGACATTCCTCCAGAAAATCCTGAGCATCATTTGTAGACAATCCGCTAAAAGTAGGTGGGTGGTACTTCTTGTACCTCTCAAGTCAGAGTTGCTCCGCCACAGAAGTTGTTGCCCTAACCTCAGGCTGAGCTGGAACTACCGGCTGCATTTGTATAACCCTGGAACCTGGTCGACCTGAACCCGCTGCTCTGGAGTACCGGCGACGGGAGTCTGTGCTCCTCCTCCGATCCGGGATGTGGCAGAAGTAAGTGGAATCAATCCAGCCTGAGCTAAGGTGCTGAACATACTTAGAAACTGGGCTAGAATCTCCTAGAGGGCTGGTGCAGCAACAGNCGAGTCCGGGAGTACACCAGAATGTTGTCAATAAACACAATGATGAATGAGTCATGATAAGGCTGGAACACACTGTGCATCAAGTGCATAAAAGTTGTTGGGGTATCAGTCATCCCAAAAGACATCACAAGGAACTCGTAGTGACCATACCGAGTCCTGAAGGCAGTCTTCGGAATATCTGGCTCCCGAATCTTTAACTGATGATAGCCTAAATGTAAGTCAATCTTGGAAAACACTCTGGCACCCTGTAATTGATCAAATAAGTCATCAATACGAGGCAATGAATACATGTTCTTCACTGTCACTTTGTTCAACTAGGGGTAATCAATATACATCCGCATAGAACCATCATTCTTCTTCACAAATAAAACAGGAGCACCCCAAGGTGACACACTGGGCCGAATGAAGCCCTTATCAAGCAACTCCTGTAACTGCTCCTTCAACTCCTTGAATTCAGGAGGACCCATATGATATGGAGAAATAGAAATGGGCTGAGTGACCGAAAACAAATTAATGTCAAATCAATATCTCTGTCGGGCGGCATTCCTGGAAGATCAGCTGGAAATACATATGGAAAGTCCCTCACTACTAAAACTGACTTAATTGTAGGGGTGTTAATACTAACATCTCTCACATAAGCTAGATACGTGTCACACCCCTTCTCAACCATTCGTTGAGCTTTAAGAAATGAAATAACTCTGATGGGAGTATACTATAAGGTACCTATCCTCTCTAATTGCGGTAATCCTAGCATAGCCAACGTCAGAGTTTTAGTGTGACAATCAAGAATAGCATAATGGGGCGACAACCAGTCCATGCCCAATATAACATTAACGTCTACCATGCTGAGTAATAATAAATCATCTCTGGTTTCAAAACCACTAAAAGCAATCAAACACGACCGATACAAGTGGTCCACAACAAGGGAATCTCCCACAGGAGTAGACACAAAAACATGGAAACTCAAAGAATCCCGAAATATGACCAAATGTGGGGAAAAGTAAGAGGACACATAGGAATACGTAGAGTCTGGGTCAAATAATACTGACGCATCTGTATGACAAATCGAAATAATACCTGTAATGACAGAGTTGGAAGCAACTGCCTCTGTACGAGCCGAAAGAGCATAATATCTAGCCTGGCCTCCCCCTCTAGGGCGACCTCGACCTCCACCTCGAGCTGGTTCTGGAATCATAGCCTCAGAACCCGGTGGTGCACGTGGTGGCTGAGAAGTCTGCATAGGTGCACCCCTCCTAAGTTTGGGGCAATCCCTCACAATATGGCAAGTGTTGCCACACTTAAAACAACCCCTCGGAGGGCGTAGCTGTTGTGACTGACTCGGGCCAGGTCTGCTAGACTGGCTGATAAAAGCACCCTGAGAAGGAGGCATACTAGATACTAGCAGTGCATAATAAGGCTCCTGGGGCCCAGCAGGGGCTCGAACACCACTAGCGGCTGGAAGAGCTGAATGAATGGGGTGACTCACATAACCCCTACCATGTCGAGTTGCAGCTGGGGTACGAGTACCGCTGTAAGTACCAGACTCTCGAGACCTCTTGGCCTCCCTCTCCTCTCTATCCCAGGCAAGCATGCCCTCCAATCTCCTGACAATACTCACAACCTGCTGATAAGAAATATCCATCTCCAACTCCCTGGCCATACTAATTCGGATATTGGGGCGGAGTCCCTCAATAAACCGTCGAAACCTCTCTCGAACTGTGGCATCCAAGGTCGATGCATGTCGGGCCAAATCACTAAAGCGGACTACATAATCTGACACAGTCATAGCACCCCGGCGCAGCTGCTCAAACTCCGCACGCCATGAGTCCCTGAGGCTCTCAGGGACATACTCTCTCAAAAACATGTCCGAGAACTGAGTCCATGTAAGTGAAGCTGCCTCATCTGGGCTACTTAACTCATAAGCATGCCACCACTGATAGGTTGCTCCTCTAAGCTGAAAGGTGGTAAAAGAAACCCCACTCGTCTCCGCTATGCCTATAGTACGGAGAATTCGATGACACTCCTCCATAAAACCCTGAGCATCATCTGTAGCCAATCCGCTGAAGGTAGGTGGGTGGTACTTCTTGTACCTCTCAAGTCTAAGCTGCTCTACCTCAGAAGCGGCAGTCCTAGTCTCGTGCTGAACTGTAGCTACCGGCTGCATCGGTATAATCTCTGGAACCTGGTCGGTCTGAACCCGCTGCTCTGAAGTATCGGCGCCTGGAGTCTGTACTCCTCCCTCGGCCTGAGATGTGGTAGGCGCAAATGGAATCAATCCATCCTGAGCTAAGGTGCAGAACATGCTCAGAAACTAGGCTAGAGTCTCCCGTAGAGCTGGTGCAGCAATAGGCACCTCAGGTGTCTGCCCTCCAACTAGAGCTACTGGGGGCTCCTCTGTCGTAGCACGCGCGGGTGCTCTGGTTGCACCACGTGGTCGTCCTCGGCCTCTACCCCGGCCCCGGCCTCGGCCTCGCGCGGCTCTAGCAGAGAGCGCGGGTTCATGGTCATCAGATCCTCCGGTACGGGTCCTCACCATATGTGAGAAAGAATGGAATATAGAAGTTTAGAATTTTTTATGTCAACAAATTTCACATGACAAGGAATCAAGAAGTATAATTTTTCCTAACAGTTGCATAGCCTCCCGAAGATAAGTATTCATTAGTACCTGTTCTAAAATTTAGAACACATAAGGTTGAAATCTTAATTCCGCTGCTTAGGCTATTAGTTTATTTTCAATTGTATGTATGAATTTGTGTTGCCGTATTCATGTGTGATTTGCATATAATAAATTATATTGACAATGAAGCCGGTTCGTTTAGTGTGGTAGATGCTCGATAAATACCAATCACAAACTTTGAAGTTTGGGTTGTATTTGGCTTGCATGAAGACTTCGCAACTGGGGCACTTGCTATATTAAGCTTTTGTATTTTTTTAATTTATCTTAATTTCTTTCCTTTTGACGATGTGCTAAATTAAGCTAAACATTCTTATTTTGATAAATTATTTGGTCATGGGTTAACTACCGACACTTTGATCGGAGGATTAATTGGAAATGATTTCGTTATTTCTGACGGAGTAGGGGACTTTGTCGGTATCCCTATTCCTTGTTTTTTTTCTTCTTCAAAAGTACCCCTATCCTCACCCAAATCGTTCCACATGGTTCTGTTGATTTTTAGTATAAGTAATATAATTAGCGATAGTGGATTTTCTTATAAAAGAATATTGAAATGAGTGATTAACTTATTTAAAAGTTTAAGTTGCTAAAAAGTATACTTTTGATTACTTAATTACATTTTCTTGTTTATAAAAATAATGCCATTAACAGTAAAATAAAAAGTGTAAAAAAGGTTATTCTCAAATATGATATCATTCCTTAAAAAAAACTAAAACGAAAAGATTAATGTCATATAAAATGAAATTAAAAAGAGTACTTGGTAGTTGTTATATTTTTTCCTTCCTTATATGGTCCTTTTCTCTCAAATGCGGAGTCAGAATTTAAAGTTTATGGATTCTGAATATGAGAACTCATAGCTCATTTTAGTTACTTGGTTAGCAATTAAATATTAATACATCTTTAATGAATTTTATAATATAAATATAATGTTTAAGTAAAAGCGACTGAGTTCGGCCAAACTCGCCTATAATATGCTAACTTTGCCTCAGATCGTCCTCTAGCTTACTTTTTGCTGCTGTTCTGTGCAATAAATTTAATTCCAACTCTTAATTTCTATCGTGCTAATATCAACTCTTGCGTTTTCTTGTTGACTAACAAAATCATATATGCGAAATTAAAAAACAATCGTCAGCTTTAGTTATGGCAATATTTTAAACCAGCGAAAGCGAAGAGAGACAAAATTTTAAGATTGACTTCACTGCTACCATGATATTTGAAACAATAACGATCTATTTCCCTGAAGAATTCTATGGTCAGACTTATAATTAAAAAAAGCACAATAATGCTACTCCATAATGTGCTTAAAATACGTGAAATGATTAAGAAAGATGCGTGTAATGAAAGAAAAGAATCGAAGGAAGCATATGCGGATTCCTGATTTAAACCTTTTTTGCTGCAAATTTAACGTTCTTGGCACTAAACAATGTACTATAAAAAAATAAGGGTTTAGAACTTAGTGCTGTAAGATAATTAACATAATAAAATTCCTAGACTGCACATGATAATACGATACAAAATAAGATTAGTAGAATTGAACATAGTATCTGTTTGAGCCATATCAGACTCTAAACAGACTAGGTTTTCCTTTCCATTAGTCACTCTCTTGCCTTATATATAGGTTATAAGCCTACACTCAATGTCTCACTAAATGTATCAAGCACATAATGTACACAACCTAATATCTAATTATCACACTTATAATTGGGCTCATTTTTATTCTGCAGTCTGAAATTATTAAAATCTAAATAAAATATTATAATTACTATAAGCCAATTTTCCCAAGAAATATTTGAAACTTTAATAATTTTTAAGATATATACTTTTATGTTCCGCATTGAAAACACATGGTTCAATATAATGCTCCATGTGCCTCGGGAAGGAGTGGGAGAGGGAGGTTCGGCATGCCTCGAACATAGTACATGCATGCGTATCTACATAATAGGGATGATCGAAGATATCTCCACCAGAGGCGGATTCAAGATTTGAACTTCATGAATTTTACCACTGAACTCACTGAAAAATTGGGTTACTTGGTTAAAAATTTAATATTTTTATACAGTAAATTTCTTAAAACAAATACAGAGGTTATTGCTCAACTGAACCCATAACCTCTGTAATATGTAGCGGATCTAGTCTGCTGGGCTAAAGAAGACGCGAAGGAAAAAGGGTCCATTTGGTACTGGGCCTATTTGGAAGATTTGAAATATAGTTTTGTTATTTTGATTTGAGTCCTCTTAGGTTAGTAGTCTTTTAAATTCCCTAAAGTTGTTATTTTCCTTATAAAGACACGTGTACTGTCTTTAGTATTTGTAATGTTAGAATAGTACCTAGTCTGTCCTATTTTCATTAGTCTAGTACATTAGTCACAGCTGGTGATAGTAGCTATATAGAGTCCTTAAAATCAGTGTAAAAAGACATCTTTGGAATAAAAAACTATCTTTAATTTTTCTGTCATTTTATTTCCTTAAAATTCATCTTTTCAGTAGTTGTCACGCTGCATTTGGTATCGAGAGCCAGGCTTTCTGCCAGAATTCTTTTCGTACAATGGTAGATTAAGATAAAGCACCTGATGATGGTTGGAAAAAGATAGAGCTTCAATTACAAGCTTTTATGAGTGAATCACAGAAAAAGAATGGAGGTCTTGGAGAAAAGCCAAGCCCGTTTGAATGCTGAAGTAGCACAAAGGCATGAGGAAAACAATCGACGTTTAGATGTGGTATTAAGTCAAATGGAGTCCGAAAGAAGGTTAGATGTGACCGCTAATGGTAGGTCTGTTGTTTCCTTAGCCTTGGGTGATTCACTAGCATCAAGAGGAGAATCTTCAGTAGAAGGAAGTTATAGACCAATTCAGTCACCAACTTCTTCTTTTGCTGGAATGGGTATGTCCTTAACGGCATCTCCCCTCAATCCTAATATAACCTTGACAAGAAATCAGTTTTTATCTTCATCTATGTATCCCCGAGTCCCCATTACTCTTACAAACCCAGCTATAAGCACCAATTTTGCCTCATTACTCGTTTCTTTTTCAAACCCAGTTGTGTCAACAAATTTCTCAACAACATATCCCATCACTTATGTTAACCTTGTTAACACCCAAGGACAGTATGTATCCACCACCTTCCTTCCTTCCTCCTTTAGCTTACCAGACTATTATGAATACTTATTTTGCGCAACCCAACTCACAAACCAATATTCCAGCAAACTCCCCGACACCAAACACAAACAACACCTTTCGCGGCCAAAGGTTGAGCTAACCTTCCCTGAGTTTGATAGTAATAATCCCCGAGGATGGATTAGGAGGTATGAGAAACTTTTTGAATTATACCAAATTTCGCCTGATAATAAGATGAATTATGTTGTTGTCCATATAAAGGAAAAGATGGATACTTGGTTTGATGTGTACATGATAGAACATAGAGTGGTTATCACTTGGGAAAACTTTTGCTTGGATGTGTGCCGTAGGTATGGAAATATTAGGCCCATGGATATTGTTATTGAGTTCAATAGATTGCAACAGTAGGCTGATGTGGAGAGTTACTTTAATAAATTTTAAGAATTAAGATTCTACTTACTATTATTTAACCCTTCACTCGGTGAAGCTTCTTTTGTGTATTGCTTTGTTGGTGGGTTGAAATCTAATTTAGAACTAATGGTAAGGGCCTCAAATCCTCAAACAATGATGGATGCAGTCGAATTAGCCAAACTTCATGAGGAAACCCTTGCAGACATATACAAGAAGGTTCAACCACCCAGAAATTCAAACACTATACCTAGAATCACTTACCCCCAAGTCCAAAAGCATGTGCAACCCAAGTCCCAAAAAACTTACAACCAGTTATAACCCACAACCACTTGAACTTAACCAAGACCCCAACGTTGGAAACTTTGAGGGAAAATAGGTTATGTTACAATTGTCATGAAAAGTATTTTTCAGGACACAAGTATAGAACCAAAGAACTCAATACTTTAGAAGGGAATGAAGGAGAAACAATTGTGGAAGTTGGGGAAAGTTCACGGGCTAAGAATGAATAAGAGATAGGGGAAAATGAAAATGAAATTGAGGCAGGGGTAAGTCTAATTAAGACCAATTGGATGAAGAAGAAGCTGCCATTAGTATTTTGGAAGGCCCATTTCTGTCACGACCCCCAAATCCCTCTGTAGGATGTCGTGATGGCATCTAATATCTAAAACTAGGTAAGCCTAACAATGCAGAATAATATTAATAAATATCTGAAATAAATAAACTACAATTCAAACAATTTCAACTCCCAAAACCCGGTAGAAATAAATCACAAGCTTCTAAAAATTTATTCTCAACGTCTCTATATATCAAGGTCTAAATAAAATATAAGGAAGCAACATGAAATGATAGAAGGGGACTCCAGAGTCTGCGGACGCTGGCAGATATACCTCGAAGTCTCCGTACGCACGTAACTCACTTTCGTCTAGGCTGGTAAGATGTACCTGGATCTGCACAAAAAGATATGCAGAAGCATAGTAAGAGTACACCACAGCGGTACCCTATAAGTGTCAAGCCTAACCTCGGTACAGTAGTGACAAGGTCAGGTGAGGCCCTACTGGAATATAATAATGGAATGGTAAAATGTTTAACAATATAGTAAAATAAAATGACACTGAAAAATGAATCAAATAGTATGTCACATTTAATGACACCAAGTAATTGTAAATAATATCTCGTGGAATCAAAACAGAATTTCCTTCAACTTTATGAAAATCACAACAATTAATCGAAGGCAACTATGGCCATAAATCAATAT
>AWOL01S0038254.1:0-16675 GCA_000715115.1 Nicotiana otophora
ATCAACTAACCCAAAATAAGGGAATTACTTACATCTAATAGGAATAACAAAAATGTAGCCCAATAAACATAAGAACAAAATTAAACGAAAACGAATCGAAGCAAACCAGGCAACGTTGGACACCATCAGGTTTGACCATGATGAAGGTCAGCTCCATCTTTTCGGTGATTTTGTTGTTCTGAATTTTGCGCTCACAAAACTAAGTAGTGAGAGTGGAAGTAGCTGTGTTTCTACCAAATGTGGGAGTGTGGCTATTTTAACAATTAAAAAAAATGATTATATTTTGAGAAATGCTACGTGCAAAGTAATCCGTGGGGTTGTAAAACTATCCAACCAAGAAATTCCACGTTATGTTTGGTTTCCTTCTCTTCCTCTTAACACAAATTTCACAATATATATATATATATATATGTCAAAAAGTTTGTTCACATGTGTTGGTTTGGGGTACGGTAAGCTCACCAGAGGATTGCCGTCCCAATTCGAAGTTTTTTTCGGGAAGTTTCAACCTTGTTCACTATGATAACAATCACAACTATAAACAGACTCGTGACTATGGGAGAGCGGTAAACTCTGCTCTCTCGCAATCCCTACTCTAATCAGAAAATTAAAGGACCCTACTGAAAATAGGTTGTCAAACTGTTAAATCTCCTCGATTAAGAGAGGAATTTGTTGAATTGCAGCCAAATGAAATAAAATAAATGGAGCTCGAAGAGGAAAACTGATAGAGAAGAAAACAGAGAGAAATCAATTCACATTTTGCTTCTATCTTGCTCAACTAAGAAATGAGTTCTTACACTAGCATATATACACGTAGCTACTAACCTTCACTAACTGAATCAGTTAAATTACAGGTGGTTAACTATGATTTACACTAACTAATTACAGTTAACTAATGGTTGACTGCGGTTAAGTGACTTCAGTGCATGCAATATCCTTTACGCCCCCTCAAGTTAGGGGAAATGAAGACATTCTTCATCCCTAGCTTGGATACCAAGTAGTTGTGCTGACGAATTGTGAGGCCTTTAGTAAGGACATCAGCTGGTTGTTCAGAAGAAGCCAAGTAGAGGATGTGAACTAAGCCTTGTTGAATATTCTCTCGGATAAAATGACAATCGATGTCGATATGTTTTGTGCGCTCATGAAAGACGGGATTTATAGAAATATGAATAACAGATTTGCTGTCACAAAACAAGGAAACTAGCACCTGAATGTCCACAACAAGCTCCCTAAATAGCCCAACTAACCACACAGTTTCTGCGACAGTAGAGGCCAAACTCCTATACTCAGCTTCAGCAGAGCATTTGGAAATAGTGGACTATTTTTTTGATTTCCAAGACACTAAAGAATTTCCAAACTTCAGCAGGTATCCAGTGACATAACGCATGGTACTAGGGAAAGCTGCCTAATCAGCATCACAAAAGGCACTTAAATGAAAGTAAGAGGTTGATGACAAAAGGATCTTCTGCCCTAGTGTCTGCTTCACATATCTCACTAGATGTAGGGTAGCTTCCAAATGGGACTGCTTAGGTGAATGCATGAATTGGCTAAGGCATTGCACAATAAATATAATGTCAGGCCTAGTAATGGTCAAATACAACAATCTCCCAAGTAGTCTATGATAAGGACCAGGATCATCTAGGGGAGGATCATCATGAACTCCAAAGTGGATGTTAAACTCAGCAGTAGTGAGCTTTTGATTGAGCTTAAAAAGAGCACCTACAGGCTTTGCTCCAGATAAGCCCAAGTTTGGGATGAGCTCAAGAGCATATTTTCTAAGATGCATAAGTATTCCATCTTTGCCTCTTGCAAACTCTATTCCCAGAAAATACTTCAAGGCACCTAAGTCCTTGATCTTGAAACTCTGCTGCAAGCTGGCCTTAGTTTCTTGAATCAGAAGGGAGTCATCACCAGTGATCAATAGGTCATCCACATAGACCAATACCACCATAATATTTCCAGTATACCTTTTAGTGAATAAGGAATAATCCAGGTATCTTTGAATGAATCCATAGGACAAAAGAGCATGAGTAAGCTTGATGTTCCACTGCCTTGAGGCTTAATTGAATCCATACAAGGACTTGAGCAACTTGCACACCTGAGACTTACCCTGTGGATGACTGAATCCTTGAGGCAAGCTCATGGAAACCTCTTTATCTATTTTATGAATGTCCCAATGCTTAGATGTTGCTATAGAGATGATTGCTATGACAGTAACTATCTTAACGACTGGAGAGAAGGTTTTTTGGTAATCTAGACCCTCTTGTTGACTGTAGCCTTTGGCAACTGACATTGCTTTGAATCTTTCCACCTCTTCTGAAGCTTTATATTTCATCTTATAAACCCACTTGAATCTAATGGCTCTTTTTCCAGGACGTAAAGAAACTATAGTCCAGGTTTGATTATCCTCTAAAGCTTTAATCTCAATCTGCGTAGCTTCAATCCATATTGGATCTTTGATTGCTTGAGCATAACTGGTAGGCTCTACTTCAGTAGAGAACCTAGTAATAAAGCTCTTATAATTGGAAGAAAGTCAAGAATAACTCACCATATCTGATATGGGATATAAGCACGTTGCTGCAGCGTGTTTGTTACCAGGAACAACAAAATCCTTAAGCCAAATTGGTGGCTTGGAAGTTCTAGCAGACTTTCTGATGGCTGATGATTCAACTACTAATGATTCAACTGTTGAGGATGCACCTGTTAAGGGTGAACCTTGTGACTGTGTCAAAGTCATAGGTAGATCACCAAGTGAGTTTGTAGAAACATGTGAAGTAGGTAGTAACAACGTAGTAGGGATCAAAGGAGGTTCAGGTGGTATAACTGTTGCATGTGGCAAAGCAACTAAGAATATCTCATCTTCCATAGGCAGGGGAGCTGATCTTGTACTAGACCAAGAGTTTTGTCCTTCAAAACTAACATGAAAAGGGAATATGGTTTCATGAAATTGAACATCCCTACTAGTAAACAGTACCCTATTATTAATATCAAATAATTTGTATCTCTTTTGAAATGAACAATAACCTAATAAGACTGTCCTTATGGATCTGTGACTGAACTCGTCCTGCCTAGGGAGCTTAGAGACATAGCACAAGCATCCTATGATCATCACGTGTGACAATATTGGTACTTTCTGATATAACAACTCAAATGGTGACTTATTCCCTAGAATAGTGGAAGGCACTTTGTTAATGATATATACTGCAACCTCTACACAACAACCCCAAAATCTAGCAGGTAGATATCCTTGAAACTTTATTGCTCTTGTAGTTTCAAGAATATGTCTATGTCTCCTCTTTACCACCCCATTTTGTTGGGGTGTGTATGGACAAGAGCTTTAATGTATTATACCATGCTGGCTAAATAATTCACCACAAACTAAGTTAAAGAACTCTGAGCCATTTTCAGTCCTAACAATCTTAATTTTGCATTCAAATTGATTGAGAATCATAGCAATAAAAGCCTTAAGCACAGTAGAAACATCAGATTTGACACGCATAAAAACAAATCCATGTCCACCTGGAATAGTCATCTACCACAGTAAGAAAATACTTCATACCATCATAAGTGTCAATTTTGTAAGGCCCCTCACACATCTAAATGAAGCAGTTAGAAAAAAGTAGTAGCTCTACTAGTGCTATGCTGGAAAGCATTTCTAGTCTGTCTAGCTAATGGACAGACACCACAATTATTTAAGGAAAACCTACATTTATTCTGAAAAATAGGAATTTTTCTTAAGACTGCCATTCGCACATGGCCCAATATCTTATGCCAAATCTCTAGATCTGATGTTGCTTGGACTGCCATTGACCTGCTAGAATTAGTTAATGCATTATTACTCTGAGACACATATAGACCTTTCTCTTCTCTGCCAATCGCTTTCACCTTCCCACTGAAGAGATCCTGGAAGAGGAAAAATCCAGGATAGAAAGATGCAAACCATTTCAAATCTCTAGTGAGTTTAGATACTAATAGTAAATTGAATTTAAAATCTTGTACACATAAAACATCTGTGATTACATCACCTTCAGATAACTGACAACTTCCAACATGGGATATCTTAGCAGAATCACCAGTTGGCATATGAACTAGACCATTATTTTCTACTTTAACATCATCCAATAAATGTTTGTTACTAGTCATATGATTGGTGGCTCTAGTGTCCACTATTCAATCATGACTAAGTTTATGCTCATGAAGTAATATACCTTCCACATGTGTACAGTGACCACTGGTATCACCTGTTGTAGTTTTGGTCAGCATATTCAGGATTTGATTGTATTGATATTGAGTGAAACCAGGGGGAGAGGTACAATTGGTAGTAGATATTCCTTCAGACTGTGGTATATTTCCACTCACAGGTAGCTCCTTCTTTTTATCCTTGAAATCTGCATGATAACCAATTATCTTATAGAAATTTTCTTTAAGATGTCCATTCATATTGCAGAAGTCACACCTCATGAGCTTATAACAATTTTTCCTTGTGTGTCCACATAGATAGCAGTAGTCACACTCCAAACTATAGTTCTTCTTCTATTTATACCCTGTATTCTTAGATGTAAATAAGGTTGTGGGATCTGAATTGTCAGAGACATCACAATGCCTCCAACTACAATTTTCTGGCTCTCATCTTGAAGGATCATTGCGTAAGTGTAACGACCCAGCCGGTTATTTTTAGTATTACAACCCCGTTCTCTATTTACTGCTCAATCTATTCTTTACAGTGGTTATGTGACTTTTCGGGGCAATCGATTTGAGTCCGGTGAGATTTTGAAATGAATTGAGATACTTAGTCTCTAAAATAAAATTTAAGTTGAAACGGTTGATCGGATGTTGACTGATATGTAAACGACCCCGGAATAGAATTTTGATGATTTCAATAGCTCCGTATGTTAATTGTGGACTTAGGAGCGTATCCGAGAAATTATTTGGAAGTCCGTATTTAAATTAGGCTTGAAATGGCTAAAATAGAAATTTAAATTTGGAAGTTTGATCGGGGGGTTAATTTTTTGATATCGGGATCAGAGTCCGATTCTGGAAATTGAAATAGCTCCGTTATGTCATTTATGACCTGTGTGCCAAATTTAAAATCATTGCGGATTCATTTAGTATGTTTCGGCACGAGTTTTATAAATTGAAAAGTTTGAAACTCATAAGTACGAATCGAGGTGTGAATTATAATTTCGATGTTGCTTGGTGTGATTTGAAACCCCGAGTAAGTCCGTATTATATTACAGGTCTTGTTGGTATATTTGAACAGGATCCCGAGTGGCTCGAATGAGTTCCGGGGTGAGTTTTGAACGAGTCCGAGTATTTCGGTACTCTGATGATATTCTGGAACAGTTGAAACGCGACCGCAACCTCCCAAAATGCTTGGGTAGTAGGAATTGTGCTGTAATGACCCGGCCGGTCGTTTCGGGAGTTATAGCCCTGTTTCCCCTATTTCAGTTTCCTTTATGCTCTTAAGCTATATTATGATATATCGAGTTAGTTGGTTCGGGTCCGGAATAGTTTCGGAGTGGAATGAGACACGTAGTCTCTTATTTAGAACCTTTAGTTGAAAAAGTCAACAGGATGTTGACCTATGTATAAACGATCTCGGATGTGAATTCTGATGGTTCAGTTAGCTCCATTATGTGATTTTAGACTTAGGAGTGCGTCCGAAATGTGATTTGGAGGTCCGTGGTAGAATTAGGCTTGAATTTGCGAAATTGGAAATTCGGCAATTTCGGTCGGCAGTGGAAAATTCTATATCGGGGTCGGAATGGAATTCCGGAAGTTAGAGTAGGTTCGCAGTGTCATTTGTGAAGTGTGTGCAAAATGTGAGATCATTCGGACATGGTTTGGTTGGTTTCGGCATCAGTTACCGAATTTGGAAATTTAGAAGTTCTTAGGCTTGAATCCGAGGGTAATTTGATGACTTGATGTTGTTTTGAGTGATTCAAAGGTTCGACTAAGTTGGTATGTTGATATATGACTTGTTGGTATTTTTGGTTGAGGTCCCGAGGGATTCGGGGTGATTCCGGGTGGTTAACGAATTTGTCGAAGTTGGAATTTGTAGCTGGAGCTGTTGCTTCTGCTTTTTCCGCACCTGCGGAAGGAAGAGTCGCAGGTGCGAGGCCGCTGGTGCGTGTGGGGAGTGTGCAGGTGCGGGCAACGCTGGGCTAGGAAGGATGGGAAGGTGTAAGTTGGAGGTCGCATCTGCGAGCCCGCAGGTGCGAAGCCTGGGGCGCATTTACGGAATAGGGAAATGCTGGACAGGCTTCGCAGAAGTGGAGGAAACGCACAGGTACGCCTTCGCAGGTGCGACGGGTTTGCCGCAGATGCGGAGTCTGGGCGCGTAAGTGAGTTGTGCAGGTGCGTCTCCTTGGACCGCATGTGCGGTCACGTGGGTGCGAGTAAATGGCCGCAGGTATGAAAAACCTAGGCAGTAACCATAAATAGAACCCTTCGCGAATTTGGTTCATTTCCACTATTTTCAAGTCAGTTTGTGGAGCTTTTGAAGTGATTTTTGAAGGGTGATTCAAGGGCTATTAGTGAGGTAAGTTGCTTGAGCCCTAATACTTGTATATATGGTAATTTTCTGTTGTTTAGTCATTGTAATTAGTAAAAATGAGGGATTAGGGCTTGGGAAATTTGGAGAAGTAATTTAAGGATTTGAAAGACTAAACGATGTCGAATTTTGATAAATTTGGTATGGTTAGACTCGTGAGTGAATGAGCTTTCTAGTTTTGTGAATTTTGTCGGATTTTGAGATGTGGGCCCGGGGGCCGGGTTTGAGCCAATTTCGGGGTTTGGTCTAATTTTGTAGCTTTTCTTGTGGAATTCATCCCATTAGCGCGTATTAATGGTATTGTACTGATTGTGAATAGATTCGGAGCTATTGGAGGCAGAGTCCAGAGGCAAGATCATTGCGGGGTAGAGATTTGGATGGTTCGAGGTAAGTAACGATTGTAAATCTAGTCCTGAGGGTATGGCACCCCGGATTTTGTACCATTCTACTATTTTTAGTGATGCACATGCTAGGTGATGGGCGTGTGGGCGTGCACTATTGGGGATTATGACTTGGTCCATCCCGTAGCAACTGTAAAGTTGCATACTTTGTTGAAACTATATGATACTTATATGTTTTAGAAAGAGTTTCTGTAAATTGGGATGAATGCCATGTTTGGGCCTTGCGCCAGTGCTGTTTGGACTTTTAGGGGCTTTTTCTTACTATACTCTCATTGTTTTCGATTGAAAATCTATACTTACTCATGTTTATACTTGTTTACCGCATAACTCAGTTTTATGACTCTATTTTGATGCATATAAATATTTTGGGCCGAATGCCCTGGTTTACTGAAATGCCCGAGTGGCTTGAGAGGTTTATGACTGAGTGAGGCCGAGGGCCTGATTTGTGAGGATATTTACGGGATCGGGCTGCACGCCGCAGCATGTTTGATATCGTCCGAGGGCCTGATTGTGAGGATGAGTGTGGATCGGGGCTGCCCGCCTGCAACATACTTTATTATTATAGCACATGAGTTGTCCGTGCAGATTATAGTGCTTGGGCTGAAGGAGCCCCTCCGGAATCTGTACACACCCCCAGTGAGCGCAGGTACCTACTGAGTGCGAGTGCCGAGTGCCGAGTGCTGAGTGACTGAGAGGCATGATTGATTGTGAGGTATGCGCGAGCGGCAAGAATGATTGTGAGGTATGTCCGAGTGGCAAGAGTGATTGTGAGGTATGCCCGAGTGGAAAGAGTGACTGTGAGGTTTGCCCGAGGGGCTGTATATGAGTGATGTTTTGCCCGAGGGGCTGTTTATGATTTCATCATTTTTGCTCACCTTTGTATTTTTTCTCTGTTTGAAAACTATTGAAAAATATCTTTAAACGATTTTTACTGGAACTGGGTTTAAACTAGATGTTTGGATTCAAATCCTGATTTTAAAAGCATGTGGTAATTTACTGAGATTTCCTAATATGAACGTTATATGCTTTATTTCTCGTCACTACTGCTCAGTCTTTATTTATTGTTGTTACTTACTGAGTTGGCATGCTCACCTTACTCCCTGCACCTTGTGTGCAGATCTAGGTGCAGCTGGACACGGTAGCGGTTGTTGATTGTTCTGATTGCAGATTTTCCCAGGGATAGAAAGGTAGCTGCCCGGCGATCGCAGCCATGCTCTTCTCTCTCTTATCTTCCTCTAGTTGTATTTAGCTATTTTTCAGGCTGCGTTAGCCTTGATATTGTTAGACAGATTGTAGTAGATGCTCATGACTAGTGACACCCCGATGTCGGGCTTTTTCTTCCGCACTTTTATTTTGATTGGAACTCCTTTACGAATGTTTTTATGTTAAATAACATTAAAATTATCTTTGAAATGAAAATATCAGTTTATTTTTGAAATGAGTCGGCTTGCCTAGTTCCACGATAGGCGCTATCACGACATGGGTTAGTTGGATCGTGACATGTGCGGGCCGCACTTGAAGATGTGCAAACCGCAGTTGAAATTGTGCAGTCCGTAGAATTCTTCTCGCGGCCGCAGAAAGGTGATTTCACAGGTTCGCTGGTCCGACTGTGAAAGCTAATATCTGTTAATCTACAAGGAATTTGGAGATGATTCAAAAACAAAAGTTGTAGCTCTTTGAATCTAGTTTCCATAAAGGTATAGCATTAATCATTTGGACATTTTTATAGAAAGTTATGGTCATTGTACTGAAGCCTGGTAGTGCAGCCACTATGAAGTGCGGCCGCACAATTTGGATTGCAGCCGCAGAACTTGGAAATGTGCGAACAACTTTTGAAAATGTGAGGACCGCACATTAGGAGATCAGACGTGGTACTATATAACCAAAGGATAGTGTATTATTTCACATTTGGACGCTGGGAGCTCGGTTTGTGACGATATTTTGTGAGTTTTTCAAGAAATGCATCGGGGTAAGTGATTCTAACTCAGATTTGGTTAATATACATGAATATATCATTTCTTTCATCATTCAATTAGTATTTTGAAATGGAAATTTGGGAAAAATTATAGAAATTTCATAAAATAAAGTTTTGGGATTTGAATGTCGATTCGAAGTCGGATTTGAGTGAAATTAGTATGGTTGGACTCATAATTGAATGGGTTGTGGGATTTTGTGAGTTTTGTCGAATTCCGAGACGTGGGTCCTACAGACAATTTTTGAGTTTAATTTAGAATTTTTGTGGAAAAAATATTTATATTTTCATATGGAATTGATTCCTATAATTTGTATTGACTAAAACGAATTAATTGTGGCTAGATACGAGGCTTTCGCAGACCAATTCTCGAGGCTAGGGCATAGCATAGTAAGAAATTACACGATTTGAGGTAAGTAACATCTCTAATTTTGGAGTTGAGGGTATGGACCCTGATTATATGTGTTATGTGATTTGTTTGGAGGTGACGCACATACTAGGTCACGGGCCTGTGGGCGTGCACCGTAGAAATTGATACTCGGTTGATTTCGTAGAGCTTTATATTCAATTAACTTGTATTTATCCATGTATCTTTATGTGTTAGAGAAATTGAGTTGTGACTGATGTTAGAAATCATGCTTAGGAAAATGTTGGTATTATTGCCTTATTGGGACCCACTGAGGTCATTTTTGCTGTCGAATTATTTGTTTAAATTGTAACTTCATACTCAGTCATGTTCATATATATATATATGGGATCGGGCTATACGACGCAGCATGGTAGACTGATTTATGCCATGATTGGCTTGTTATAGCGCTTGGGCTGAAGGAGCCCCTCCGGAGTCTGTATACACTCCCAGTGAGCGAAGGTACCTATTGAGTGTGAGTACCGAGTGCCGAGCGATTGGGAAGATTGAGTGAATAGGAGGACTGAGTGAAATGATACTCTGAGAGTATGCATATGGTCTTATCACTGAGTTGCATCGCATTGACATGCACATTTGACATACAGGCATAGCGATGCATTTTTCTCATGTTGTACGATATCATGTCATTCATGACTCCTCACACATATTGGCATATGTGCGTAATGCTCCAGTTAATCAGGGCACTCGTGTGGGGAATTCATCTTTTAATGCACCACTGGCACGGGATTCCTACAATGGTTATTTCAGTTATCCGGCACAGACTCAGTATGAGAAACTGAATCGCAGATGGGTTGTTATAAGTGTGGTGATACTAGGCACATCATGACAAATTGTCCCAGACTTGGGAGAAACCTATTTCATTAGAACACTTAGGCCACAGACTTCATTACAGTTACTACTCTACCTACGCTACTAGTGAGGGGTGGAGAACAGGTGGGTAGAGGGCGCCTAAGAGGTGGAGGCCCGTCCTATTGATTTACTTGCTATGGTATGGCTGAGGTCGCTACACCAGATGGTATCGTTACAAGTACGATCCCGAGTTATTATAAAGTAACAATTTCCTTAACTTGATTTGGTTCTGAGTATCGAGGCAAGTCCTCCTAATATGCTCCATTCATGAGTAAGCTTCGTAATCCTGAAATCTACTTATGTGAATACTCTTGTTGGGAGATTATACGAAGATAACTATGTCTATCATTATGTGTTGGTCACTAAAAATAGTTGTGAGGCTAAAAATGGCATTTGTTAATCTTTTCGGTGAGTTTGATGTAATTTTCGGATAATTGATCTCAATTGTGAATTATATGCACTACCGGTATGAGGGTTCATTATGTGTTGTGATTTTATTTAACGAAAATTATTTAAAAGAAGAAAGTGGAATGTTTCGATTGGACAATGTGCATATTACTTGTGATTTAGAACCGAGGACGAGATCCTAGCATTTTAATATGATTTGATATGTTTAAACTGGGCTACGAGCCGCGGTGGAAGTTATATAATGACGAGATCCTTGTGATAAAAATTTATGTGTTTAAATTCTCCCTTGTGAAATTAAATTTGTACTATAGTACTTTTAGGGAGTCATGCCTGTTAGGCTTATTTGAAAATTCTTGTATGAATTTCTCTGTGCATAATTTGCCAAATCTGTGCTGTAATTATTGAGTTTTAGCCTATGAGGTGAGTGCCCAGGTGGTATTAAATATGACTCGTTAATTCGGGTAAATAATTATGAGCTCTCAATTCCTCGTGTCTAGTTGTTAGTAAAGTGGAGGTTTGAAACGAGATTTTGTTAACATGAGGTTAATTGGCGATATTGTAATCGATTATGAACAACTATTAAGACCAGAGATGTGGTTATGGGCATACATATGATGTGTTTTATGTCCAGATATTATTATGATAATGCAGTGCTTATAATGCTGGGATTAGTGTTATTGATATATACATTGTGGTGCTTTGTTGGGTTGTGGATGTGTTGTTAGGAGTTGTTTTGGTGTTACTCTGGCAGGTGGATAGGCCCAATTACAGAGGAGACTCTGCCGAAATTTCTGAAAAATTTGGGAGTTAGTAAATTTTGGGGGATTGAGACGTGCGAAAGAAGAGATAAGTTATGTTATGTGTTTGAGGGCAGACTCTACTTCTCATTCAAGGGCGAATGATCCTAAGTGGGGGAGAATGTAACACCCCAAAATTTTTTGAAGTACTTCAACACTATAAAGAAAGTTGATGTGTGCGTAGGCACTAGTTTCTATAGCTAGTTGAGACTAATACCGTGTGTTGATGCGAAAATCATACTTTTTGAAAATGTTTGGAGTGTGATAAATTTGGTCTTAAAGTTTATAAATATGGATAAAAGAAATAATCTCAATTGAGATAGTGTTGTCGGACATATGTCGAATGCGGTAACGTGGACCAACCGCGAGTATATGTGTAAAAGAAAAACCATCAAATTGGTAAAGTTGGAATAATTCTTAGCACGTTCGAGGATGAACGTTTGTCTAAGAGGTGGAGAATGTAACAACCCAACTTGTCCTTTTAAGAATTAGCGTCACGTTCAGCGGCTTAAGACCTCGGGGAGTTTCGTAGTCTGTATTATGACTTGCGCGCGCGGTCGAGTTTGATTTTCGGATGATTCAAGATTTAATTGAAAGAACAATATATTCTTGTGTTGGAAGCTTAAATGAAAAGAGTTGACCGGAGTTTGACTTTTGTGCAAACAACCCCAGAATGGAACTTTGATGGTTCCAATAGCTTCGTATAGTGATTTTGAACTTAAGCAGATGTCCGAAATTGGAGTTGGAAGTCCATAAAACAATTCAACGCATTTTGGCGAAATAACAAAGTTGATGTGGGCTAATAATATTATTTTTTGTGCAGACGAGGACGATTAATATGATGGATATCAATTGGATATGATAATTCCAGAATGTTTTGAAATGTCATTTCCAGACACATTTTTACACAGCTGCCCCGCGCCCCGCGGCGCCCCACATGCCGCGGCTGTACAAAATATGGGTTTTCATAAACCGACCCCATTTCATTTAACTCGTTTAGGGTTCATATTTTTGGGTATTTTCTGGTGTTTTAGAGAGAGGGGAGAGCGATTCTAGATAGAGGAAAGGAAGGACTAAGGATTTCACTATTCTACCTTGAATCAAAACTTGAAATCGCATCAAAGGGTTACTAGAGCTTCAAAGAGGTAATAATTTCTTTCCCCAATTCTTCAATTTCGAAATCTAACTAGAAATGGATAATTAGTAAGATAATTCTTGGATGCGAGAGTATTAGTTATACATACTTGTACCAATAAGGTTGTGGAAAGATTGTTGAGTTCAAATGGGTAAAGATTAGGTTGAAAATGGTAGTAATCTTCAAAGACTTTAATTGAAGATTTAAAAGGCAATCCGATGTCGGAATTTGATAATTTTTGTATGATTGAACTCGTATCGGAACGGCTGTTCGGATTTCGTAAGTTTTTCCGGAATTCGAAATGTGGGTCCCGCTGTCAACTTTTTAAATAAATTTTGGATTGTAATTCGAAAAATTAGTAATTTCATGTGGAATTAATTTCTACGATTTGTATTGAGTATATTGAAATTTTTGTAACTAGATTTGAAGTTTCCGGACACAAATTCGCGAGGCAAAGGTTTATTGGAATCTTGAAATTGGTTACGAAGCGAGGTAAGTGTCTTGTCTAACTTTGTGCGGGGGAAACCATCCCTTAGGATTTGAGATAATTGTGTCATTCGTGTTATGTGAGGGTCGTGTACGTGAGGTGACGAGTGGGTACACGACCTATATGTGGTATTTGACCGGTTTGGACTGTTAGGCTCCTTTTATACAATTGTTTCTAAATATCCTGTCATGATTATATCTTTTATTGTTAGAATTGTTTGTACGTGCTTTACTTAAAATTGTTATCACATATTCCATCCTTGTTGTCAAGTTCACCCTTATATGCTAATTGTTAATTATAGTCACTTGTTAAATTACTGCTTTGTTTGCTACATGCCTTAATTGTTAATTGATGCTCATAAACTGTGCCTTGATTGTGGATTGTTATTACCTTGCTATTTGACTTCGTGAGCTATCGTATAGTTTTTTTCATTAATTATGACTTCTTTGTGTAGACTCGTTCTTCCTTTTGATTTTTGTGGTATACCGTAGTTGGTTGTAAATTGGTTATTTATATTGTTGGAGCGGGTTGCACGCCGCAACGGAAATTATTTGATAATTTATATTGTTGGATCGGGTTGCATGCCGCAACGGAATTTATTTTAAGTTTATATTGTTGGAGCGGGTTGCATGCCGCAACAAAATTAAATTTAATATGAATATATTGGAGGATCAGGTTGCACGCCGCAACGGAATTCAATATGAATATATTGGAGGATCGGGTTGTACGCCGCAATAGATATGCAAATATGAAATTATTGTGTTATTAAGGTCAATTCCGAATATGATTCTCATGATGCATTCCATGTTAGGACGATTATTATGGTTTCTTAAATCACTTCATTATATTTTGAACATAATTAATTAATTGTCAATATATTCAAAATAGAACAATAAGGACTTCTTGGGTGAATCATGCATCATATGTGATCTGATAAGTTACTGAAAACTTAGCAGATTTAAATGAAAAGAATTTTCAAGCTGTTCTACTTGTGTGTCTTTAAAAAAAAAGCTCATATCTTATTCGGAGATTTACTAATTTAAATGGTGATTATATTTTTACTCTAATTGATATCTAATTTACTCATTATCTTATTGTCGAATAATTTACACAAAAATTATTATTTCATATTACTTCAATAATTCTCATATTTATCTCGTTAAGATTTGATTGAATGTCTTATTTGTATAAATACAATATTTTATCGGATATCAAATATTTTTAAACTAAATTCAACTGATATTCTATTTGTACGACCTATCCACTGTTTTACCTTATTTAAATCCTAAATTGGCTTAATAACTCATTTGACACTTTACTATGTTCAAGTTGGAATTATGTTTAATTGTGTTTAAATTATTCATCATTCCATGGTAAGGACGAGAGTAAAAGAATGATGTGTGATGCCGTGCCATTTTTATATTATAGTTGTACTCTGACTGTGTTGTTGCTTAATTGCTTGATTGTTTGCTCGATGCCATCCGTGTTATCATTGTTATCATTGTTGAATTGAATTGGAAGTTCTTGTGTTATTGGTCTTACATTGATATTTTTTCCTTGTTAGCTTTATGTAACATATTGTACAAGTTTATATGTCTGGTAGGTGTCTTGACCTGGCCTCGTCACTACTAATTGATCAGACATTGCTGTGGAGACTTAAGGTATACCTGTTGTCGCATTCGCAGGCCTCAGAGTCACCTTCTGATATTTTTCGACACTGTCAATTCTATTCTGGAACAATTGTATTTAGATATTTTCTAGTGAACTCTGTAGAGATTGTGACTTGTACTACCGTTTTTGGGATTGTAGGAAAATTTCTATTTCATATTTATTCCAGATATTTGGTAAATGTATTATCATTTCAACTGAATTGTTTAAAATGGCTAATATTATTCTAACGTTGGCTTGCCTAGCAAGTGAAATATTAGGCGTCATCACGGTCCCGAAGGTGGGAATTTCGGGTCGTGACAAGTTGGTATCAGATCTCTAGGTTCATAGGTGTTACGAGTCATAAGCAGGTTTAGTTGCGGATCAGTACGGAGATGTCTGTACTTATCTTCTAGAGGCTACGGAAAGTATTAAGAAATTTCACTTCTTTCATTCCCTATCATGCGGAATTGATTCAGATTGAATTAGATATCTAATATTCCTTTGCATCCACTCGTGTATGATATTGAACACTCGGTATCAGTTGTGCGCCGACTATTCGTGATGCTGCTGATGGACTACGAGGGAGCCAGGGATACTCAAACATCGTCTTAACATGTGGTCCCGACTGAAGGTGCGGATGTATTGAAAGATCACTCAGTGAATCATGTGGGGGTACAACAGACCTTAGCATCTGGTTGATAAGTATGAGCTTAAGAATGTTTATTTGGTTGCCTAATCGTCTCAATCGTGGTAGGGTCACGAGGCGGATGTAGATCTGAAGATAGTTGATGGTATTAGAGACTATATGGTTCGTATGGGATTTCCATTTAGTGAAAGGTACGTACTAGCAGTCAAGGCCTGGGAGGAAACAATTTTGACTGTCACGAGGATGACATGCGCCTAATAAACTTGATGTGTCTTATGATTGTGTTGTATGAGCTGTGAAGGTTAATATTTTGGATCATCTGTCACGACCCAAAATCCCACCCATCGTGATGGCGCCTAGTCTTATGATTATGTTGTATGAGCTGTGAAGGTTAATATTGTGGATCATCTGTCACGACCCAAAATTCCACCCATCGTGATGGCGCCTATCTCAATACTAGGCAAGCCAAAAATCTCAACAAACCATAATTTCTCTCAAGATTAAAAATATAATATTTAAATACAATACAAACACTTCTCAAAACCTAGTGTCACTGAGTACATGAGCATCTAATATGAATACAAGTCTGGAAAATACTCATACTATAATAGTCTGAGACCAAATAGGGTAAACAAAGAGGTAGATAAGGAGAGACAAGGTCTGCGGAATACGACAGCTACCTCAAAATCTCCTAAAAATCAACCGCGCGAAAGGATCAACACCCGCTATGTCCGGGAACACATGGATCTGCACACAAAGTGCAGGGTGTAGTATGAGTACAACCAACTCAGCAAGTAACAATAATAAATAAGGAACTGAAGATAGTAACGAGCTACACAGTTATGGTTCATTTCCAGTAATCCCAACAAAGAATAGACATGCTATCAAATCTGGCAGTTTAATGTCAAATCAATGTTTATACAGTTCTTGTTCATGTAATCCGTATATCAACAATCTTTCAGAAATTTCACAACAATGACAGATAGCAACTAAGTGCAACAACAAATGGAAATCAAGTACAACCTCTCAGGACAACAATCAGTCACTAAGCTCCCAACCCTCATCACTCCTTGGGCTCCCAGCCCTCATCACTCACTCAATGGGTACCTGAGCTCACTCGGGTTGTACAGACTCCGGAGGGGCTCCTACAGCCTAAGCGCTATAATCTGCATGGATAACTCACGTGTTGCACAGACATCTCACGTGCCATAATATAAATATCTGGATCCGCACGGCCAACTCACGTGCCATAGTATAATATAAGGATCTACACGGCCAACTCACGTGCTATAGTATAATATAAGGATCCGCATGGCCAACTCATGTGCTATAGTATAATATAAGGATCTGCAC
>AWOL01S0038254.1:21780-47908 GCA_000715115.1 Nicotiana otophora
TCAATGACACAAGCGCGTAGCATATCCTCCAATATCTGAATAGTGCGCTCGGACTGTCCGTCCGTCTGAGGGTGAAATGTTGTACTCAACTGGACCTGTGTGCCCAATTCTCACTGTATAGCCCTCCAAAACTATGAGGTAAACTGCATACCCCGATCTGAAATAATAGACACTGGCACACCGTGTAGGCGAACAATCTCGCGAATATAAATCCCAGCCAACCGCTCCGAAGAATAATTAGTACCGACTAGAATAAAATGTGCAGATTTGGTCAACCGATGTACTATCACCCAAACAACATCAAACTTTCTCAAAGTCCGTGGGAGTCCAACTACGAAGTCCATGGTAATACGCGCGCACTTCCACTCCGGAATTTCGAGTCTCTGTAGCAATCCGCCCGGCCTCTGGTGCTCGTACTTTACCTATTAACAATTTAAATACCGAGATACAAACCCAACTATATCTTTCTTCATCTGCCTCTACCAATAGTGCTGCCTCAAATCCTGATACATCTTTGCGGAGCCTAGATGAATAGAGTACCGCGAACTGTGAGCTTCCTGGAGGATCAGCTCAAGCAAACCACCTACATTAGGCTCACAAAGCATGCCCTGCATCCGTAATACACCATCGTCTCCAATAGTGACTTCCTTGGCATCACCGTGTCCTTAAGAACAAGCAGATATAGATCATCATATTGACGCTCTCTGATGCGATCATATAAGGAAGACCGAGAAACCACATAGGCCAAAACTCGATCCGGCTCGGAAATATCCAATCTAACAAACTGATTAGCCAAGGCCTGAACCTCCAAGGCTAAAGGTCTCTCTTCTACCGGTAAGTATGCTAAGATGCCAAAACTCTCTGCCTTACGACTCAAGGCATCCACCATCACATTGGCCTTTCCGGGATGATAGATAATGTTGATATCATAATCCTTAAGCAACTCCAACCACCTTCACTGCCGCAAGTTAAGATCCTTCTGTTTAAACAAATGTTGTAGACTCCGATGATCGGTATACACCTCACACTGGACACCGTACAAGTAATGCCGGCAAATTATCAAGGCATGAACAATAGCTGCTAACTCAAGATCGTGGACTGGATAATTCTTCTCATGTACCTTTAGTTGTCTGGATGCATAGGCAATCACCCTACCGTCTTGCATAAGTACTGTGCCGAGACCAATCCACGACGCGTCACAATACACAGTATAAGACTCTAAAGGTTTAGGCAACACCAATACTGGAGTTGTAGTCAAAGCTGTATTGAGCTTCTGAAAGCTCTCTTCACATTCATCCGACCACCTGAACGGTGCACCTTTCTGGGTCAATTTAGTCATAGGCAATGCAATAGACGAGAAACCCTCCATAAAACGACGATAATAACCAGCCAAGCCGAGAAAACTCAGAATCTCAATAACTGAGGATGGTCTGGGCCAATTCTGAACTGCCTCTATTTTCTTCGGATCCACCTTAATCCCTTCACTAGACACTATATGTCCCAAGAATGCCACCGAACTAAGCCAGAACTCACACTTAAAGAATTTGCATAAAGTTTTTCCTCTCTCAACCTCTGTAATACAATACCCAGGTGTTGTGCATACTCCTCCTGGCTACGTGAGTACACCAGAATATCATCAATGAATACCATGACAAATAAATCAAGATATGGCTGAAATACACTATTCATCAAATGCATAAATGTTGCTGGGGCATTGGTTAGCCCAAAAGACATCACAAGAAATTCATAGTGGACATAACGGGTCTTGAATGCCGTCTTTAGAATGTCTGAATCCCGAATTTGTAATTGGTGATACCTAGACCTCAAATCCATTTTGGAGAACACCCTCGCTCTCTGAAGCTGGTCAAATAAATCATCAATATGCGACAATGGATATTTATTCTTGATTGTAACTTTGTTCAACTGCCTATAATCAATGTACATCCACATAGTACCATCTTTCTTTTTCACAAACAGAACCAGTGCACCTCAAGGTGACACACTAGGCCTAATAAACCCCTTTTCAAGGAGTTCCTGAAATTGCTCTTTCAATTCTTTTAGCTCAGCTGGTGCCATACGATATGGAGGAATAGAAATGGGCTGAGTGCCCTACACCAAGTCAATACTGAAATCAATATCCATTCCGGGTGGCATACCTGGCAGGTCTGCAGAAAATACATCCGTAAAGTCTCGCACGACTGATATTGTATCAATAATAGGAGCATCTGCATCAACGTCTCTCACAAAGGCCAAATATGACAAACATCCCTTTCCAACCATACGTTGGGCCTTCAAATAAGAAATTAACCTTCTAGGAACAAGATCTAGAGAACCCCTCCATTCAAACTTTGGCAACCCCGGCATCGTCAACGTCACGATTTTTGCGTGACAGTCCAAAATAGTATGACATGGAGACAACCAATCCATACCCAGGATTGCATCGAAATCAACCATACCGAGTAATAAGAGATCAACTCTAGTCTCCAGTTCCCCAATAGTTACCACACACGACTGATACACATGATCCACAGTAATAATATCGCCCATCGGTATAGATACACAAATAGGTGAAACTAAGGACTCACAGTGCATATCCAGATAATGAGCAAAATATGATGATACATATGAATAAGGGGAACCAGGGTCAAATAATATAGAAGCCTCCCTGTGGCACACTGAAACAATACCTGTGATCACTGCGTCTGAGGCAACAGCATCTGGCCTGGCAGGAAAAATATAAAATCGAGCCTTCCCGCCTCCTGATCGGCCTCCCCCTCTTGGGTGACCCCTAGCTGCCTGACCCCCACCCCGGGATGGCAGGGCGGGTGGTGTAACTACTGGTGCTAGCGCTGTCAGTCGAGAACTCTATTGTGAAACCCCACTCAATAGCCTAGGACACTCTCTCTTGAAATGACCAAATTCTTCGCACTCGAAACAACCCTTCCTCTAATGGAACTGCTGCTCCTGATAACCCAAGGGATGACCTGCAGAAGCCTGTGTGGATGAGGCATGATGAGAACTCTGTGCTGGTAGTACACTAAATGAAGACTGACCTGAGTGAGCACTGTAAGAACCATGGCTAGCTGATGCACCACGATGAGCTGGACGACCCGTCTGAGCGTGTCTGTAAGAACGACCCCTACCTCGGTGAAACTGACCCCCTGAAAGAACACCACTGTAATCACCAGGACCACGAGGCCTTTTAGCCTCTCTCTCACCACGTTCCTGGCTATGAACCATCTCTATCTGCCGAGCAATGTCCACCACCTCATGAAAAGTAGCATCAGATACTCTCTCCCTTGTCATAAGTAACCGCAGTTGATATTTGAGGCCATCAATGAACCTCCTAATCATCTCCCTATCAGTGGGAACCAACCAGACTACGTGATGAGCCAACTCGGAAAATCTTATCTCGTACCGCGTCACGGACATATCACCCTGGCGAAGCTGCTCAAACTGTCTGTGCAACTCTTCTCTGCGGGACTGAGGTACGAACTTCTCCAAAACGACCACGAAGAACTCATGCCAAGTAAGGGATGATGTGCCAACAGGCCTACGTCTCTCGTAAGTCTCCCACCATCTGAGTGCAGACCAAGAAAACTGAAAAGTAGTGAATGAGACCCTACTGGTCTCCAGAATAACCGCTGTCTGAACCATCCGTTGATACCTATCCAGAAAATCCTGAGCATCCTCTGACTCAGTACCGCTAAATGGTGGAGGTCGAAGCCTCTCAAATCTCTCAAGTCTCCTCTGCTCATCATCTTCCACAACAGGAACTACCGTGGCCTGAGCAGCTGCAACCGGCTAGGCTGGTAGTGCCCCCAATATCTGAAGTCCATGTACTACCTGGTATGGAGTACATGCAACGGGGGTATGAGTACCTCCCCCAGCCTGAGAAGTGGTAGGTGCGACCTGAGCCGAAACTACCTGAGCAAGACCAGTGCAGGCTGCAAATATTTGGGCCAAAGTCTCCTGTATTAGAGACTATGTGGTTTGTATGGGATTTCCATTTAATGAAAGGTACGTACTAGCAGTCAAGGCCTGGGAGGAAATAATTTTGACTGTCACAAGGATGACATGCGCCTAATAAATGGCTTGATGTGTCTTATGACTGTGTTGTATGAGCTGTGAAGGTTAATATTGTGGATCATCTGTCACGACCCAAAATCCCATCCGTCATGATGGCGCCTATCTCAATACTAGGCAAGACGAAAATCTCAACAAATCACAATTTCTCTTGAGATTGAAAATATAATATTTAAATACAATACAAACACTTCCCAAAACCCGGTGTCACTAAGTACATGAGCATCTAATATGAATACAAGTCTAGCAAATGCTCATACTATAATAGTCTAAGACCAAATACGGTAAACAAAGAGATAGAGAAGGAGAGACAAGGTCTACAGCACACGACAGCTACCTCAAAATCTCCTGAAAATCAACCGCGCGAAAGGATCAACACCCGCTATGTCCGGGAACACCTGGATCTGCACAGGAAGTGCAGGGTGTAGTATGAGTACAACCAACTCAGCAAGTAACAATAATAAATAAGGAACTGAAGATAGTAACGAGCTACACAGTTATGGTTCATTTCCAGTAATCCCAGCAAAGAATAGACATGCTATCAAATCTGGAAGTTTAATATCAAATCAATTTTTATACAGTTCCTGTTCATATAATCCGTATATCAACAATCTTTCAAAAATTTCATAACAATGACAGATAGCAACTAAGTGCAACAACAAATGAAAATCAAGTACAACCTCTCCGGACAACAATCACTCACTGGGCTCCCAGCCCTCATCACTCCCTGGGCTCCCAACCCTCATCACTCACTCAATGGATACCCGCGCTCACTGGGGGTGTACAAACTCTGGAGGGGCTCCTACAGCCCAAGCGCTATAATCTGCACGGACAAGTCACGTGCTGCAAGGACAACTCACGTGCCATAATATAAATATCTGGATCCGCACGGCCAACTCATGTGCCATAGTATAATATAAGGATCTGCACGGCCAACTCACGTGCTGCACGGCCAACTCACGTGCTATAGTATAATATAAGGATCCTCACGGCCAACTCACGTGTTATAGTATAATATAAGGATCTGCACGGCCAACTCACGTGTTGCACAGACAACTCACGTGCTATAGTATCAATATCCCACAATCAGGCCCTCGGCCTCACTCAGTCATAAATCTCTCCAGTCTCTTGGGCTCTCAATAATCATGAAATCAGCCCAAACAACAATGATATGATGTATCAATAATAATAACAGAGACTGAGATATAATGTGCAAGTAAAAACTCAGACTGAGTATATATAGCATTTAGCAGGCAATTCAATAAGTACGCGACCTCTGTGGGTCCCAACAGTACTATCACATAGCCTAAGAATGATTTCTAACATGATTTACAGTCAAATTTTATCAACACATAGAGATCATATAGCTAACAATAAATTATTCAACTTTACAGTTTCCCGGGACGGACCAAGTCACAAACCTTCGGTGCACGTCCACACGCCCATCAGCTAGCATGTGCGTCACCTCCAAAATAATCACATGATACCAAAATTTGTGGTTTAATACCCTCGGGAACAGATTTAAAAGTGTTACTTACCTTAGAGCATGAAATTCTTTACTCTGCTATGTCTTTGCCTTGCAAATCGGCCTCCGAATGTCTCGAATCTAGTCATAAATAATTCGTTTTAGTCAATAAAATTTATTGGAATTAATTCCATAGGCAAATACTAATTTTTCATAAAACTCCAAAATTTAGCTCAAAAATTGCCCGTGGGGCCCACGTCTCGGAATCCGACAAAAGTTACAAAATCCGAAAGCCCATTCAACCACGAGTCTACCCATGCCAATTTTACCAAAATCCGACCTCAACTCGACCTTCAAATCTATAAATCGTATTTCCAAATTTCTAAGTTCCAATCTCCTATTTACACCTCAAAATTATGTAATCTAGTCGGATTATTCGATGATAATTCAATATTATGGAGTAGAAATGATCATAAGGGACTTACCTCAAGTTTGCCTTGAAAATATATCAAAAATTGCCTCTCCTCAAGCTCCAATTTGTCAAAAATGGCGAATGAGACGAAGTCCCTATTTTTTATAATTCTGCCCAGACTGCCTCGATTTTGGCCTTCGATCGAGGTCCTCGATCCTGGGTCTTGATCCTGGGCCTTGATCTTGGGCCTCGATTCTGACCCTCGATCCTGGTCCTCGATCATGGCTCTCGACCCTGGTTTCGATCGTGGCCCTTGACCCTGGGCTCGATCGTGGCTTCAAGCCTGATCCTCAACCCTGCCTTCGATCGTGGCCTTTGACACTGGGCTCGATCGTGGCTTCGATTCTGGGCTCGATTCTGGTAGAAGAAATTTCCAACAGAAGAAAATTGCAGCAGCTGTTGTAGTTTAATCTTTGATCCGTTAACCATCCTAAACTCACGCGAGGCCCTCGGGACCTCAACCAAATATACCAACAAACCCTAAAACATCATACGAACTTAGTTGAATCCTCAAATCACTCAAACAACGCTAAAACCATGAATTACGCCCCAATTCAAGCTTATTGAACTTTGAAACTTTTCATTTCTACAAACAACGCTGAAACCTATCAAATCACGTCCGATTGACCTCACATTTTGCACACCAGTCATAAATGATATAACAGACCTATTAAAATTTCCATAATCAGATTTTGACCCCGATATCAAAAAGTCAACCCCCCGGTCAAACTTTCCAAAAATTCAACTTTCGGCATTTCAAGCCTAATTCCTCTACGGACCTCCAAATATATTTCCGGATACAGTCCTAAGTCAAAAATCACCATACGAAGCTATTAGAATCATCAAAATTCCAATCCTAGGCCGTTTACATATAGGTCCATATCTGGTCCAGTTTTCTAACTTAAACTTTTAATTATGAGACTAAGTGTCTCATTTTATTCCTAATTCCTTCCAGACCTGAACCAACTAACCCGATAAGTCATAAATCAATTACATGACATAAATTGAGTAGTAAATGGGTGAACAAGGTTATAATATTCAAAACGACCGGCCGGATCATACATCATCGGACGTTGTGACCTATGACTTCGCGCCAAGTGGGGAAGTCCATTATCAATGGACGGATTGCAGGGTCACATGTCATATCAGTTTTGGCCTAAGATGTATATATATATATATATATATATATATATATATATATATATGTTACCGAAAGGTTACCTAAAATTTGCACATGTTTAAGGCCTGCGATTTTGCAGGGGATAATGTTGGGACTTGCGGTATGTTTGCGTCCATAATAATCCCATACAAAGGAGTTAGAGCAACAACTTTAAATTTACAGAAGATCTACTCAGCGTGGATGTCTCAGTTGCGGATTATGGAGTGCTTCAGAGGAAGTACGGTGGTTGACGAGCTTCTGGACTACGTGGTTCGTGCCAAGATTTGTCTATATAGAGCTCTTCTTTTGTGATCGTTGTGTGTAAATAGGGTGAAGAGTTACCCCAAGGAAGAATCGAAGAGTATGTGAATAAATGGGTCAGCTCAGCAATGAGTCAACATAGCAAAAGAAGAAATTGGCCTTGGGAGAGATAATTCTCTACCGGTGTTTGTGGCAAGCCTATGAAGAGGACAGACCAACCAATGCAACACCACCTACTCGGGCTTAGTCTTCAGAAATGCTTTGAAAGAGTTTGTTCCCCAGACTCTCTGTAATGTGTGCCGCACGGAGTTTGAATGTTTGTGTAAGGACACCACGATGATGTCAGAATATGCCATCAGGTTCAGTGAGTTGGCCCTTCATACTCCTACTTTGGTTCCTACAGCCAGAGAGCGAGTCCACAGATTCATTAAAAGACTCAATTATGATCATAAAATTCTGTATGACTCGAAAACTACCTATTGATACTTTATTTCAGCAAATGGTGGAGATTTCCAAGATGTTAGAACGTGTTTGAGGTGAGGAAAAGGAAACTAAGGAGACCAAGAGGTCTAGAGGTTCTGTAGAATTCAGTGAATTCTAATCTACAACTATGAACCATTATGGAGGAGGCTCGGGCAGTCGGCCAGCCCAGACCGCATCTCAGACTACTCGTAGTACTCCAGTTAATCGGGGCACTCGTGTAGGGTAGTTATCTTTTAATGCACCACTAGCACGAGATTCCTACAATGGTTATTCCAATTATCCTGCACATACTCAGTATGAGAAGCCGAACTGCAGATGGGTTGTTATGAGTGTGGTGATACTAGGTACATCATGACAAATTGTCCCAGACTTGGGAGAAACCTATTTCATTAGAACACTCAGGCCACAGACTCCATTACAGTTACTACTCTACCTACACTACCAGTGAGGGGTAGAGGACAGGCGGGTAGAGGGCGCTAAAAGGTGGAGGCCCGACCCATTGATATATTTGCTATGGTATGGCTGAGGTCGCTACACCAGATGGTGTCATTACAAGTACAATCCCGAGTTATTATAAAGTAACAATTTACTTAACTTGATTTGGTTCTGAGTATCGATGCAAGTCCTCCTAATATGCTCCACTCATGAGTGAGCTTCGTAATCCTGAAATCTTCTTATGTGAATACTCTTGTTGGGAGATTATACGAAGATAACTATGTATATCATTATGTATTGGTCACTAAAAATAGCTGTGAGGCTAAAAATGACATTTGTTAATCTTTTCGGTGAGTTTGATGTCATTTCCGAATAATTGATCTCAATTGTGAATTATATGCACTACCGTTATGAGGGTTCATTATGTGTTATGATTTTGTTTAACGAAAATTATTTAAAACACTACTAAAAATTCGGCAAAAATCGACCAAGGTCGACCGACCAACTTTGGTCAGTCAAAAAACCGACCAAAGTTGGTCGGTTTTTCAAAAAAAAAAAAAATTATTTTTTTTATGAAACCGACCAACTTTGGTCGGTTTTTCAATTAAAAAATAAAACTTTATATTAAAAAAAGGACCAAAATTGGTCGGTTAATTCGGCCGGTCATTTAAACAAACCGACCAACTTTGGTCGGTAATTTTACTTTTTAATAAAACCGACCAACTTTGGTCGGTTATTTTCGTGCAAAAATACAATTAAAGAATATAAATCAAAAAAAAGACAGTCTTAAAATAAAATGTATCAATGGTCTAGTGGTAGAATAGTATCCTGCCACAGTACAGACCCCGGTTCGATTCCCAGACGGTGAATCTTTTTATTACATAATTAAAATACCGACCAACTTTGGTCGGTTTTTTTTTTTGCAATATTGTTTTTTTAATTTAATTGACCAACCAAAGTTGGTCGGTAATGTCCGACCAACTTTGGTCGGTATGCCTTTCCGACCACAAAAATACCGTCCACACGTAAATGGTCACGTTTTGGTCAGTTTTTGGCCATTACCGACCAACGTTGGTCGGTTTTGTTGGTCGATTTTTACCGGATTTCTAGTAGTGAAAGAAGAAAATGGAAGGTTTCGATTGGACAATGTGCATATTACTTGTGATTCAGAACCGAGGACGAGATCCTAGAATTTTTATATGATTTGATATGTTTAAACTGGGCTACAAGCCGCAGTGGAAGTTATATAAGGACGAGATCCTTGTGATAAAAATTTATGTGTTTAAATTCTCCCTTGTGAAATTAAATTTGTACTATAGTACTTATAGGGAGTCATGCATGTTAGGCTTATTTGAAAATTCTTGTATGAATTTCTCAGTGCATAATTTGCCAAATTCGTGTTGTAATTATTGAGTTTTAGCCTACGAGGTGAGTGCCTAGTTGGCGTTAAATGTGACTCGTTAATTCGGGTAAATAATTATGAGGTATCAATGCCTCGTGTCTAGTTATTAGTAAAGTGGAGGTTTGAAATGAGATTTTGTTAACATAAGGTTAATTGGCAATGTTGTAATCGATTATGAACAACTATTAAGACCAGAGATGTGGTTATGGGCAAACATGTGATGTGTTTCATGTCCATATATCATTATGATAATGCAGTGCTTGTAATGCTGAGATTAATGTTATTGATATATACATTGTGGTGCTTTGTTGGGTTGTGGATGTGTTGTTAGAAGTTGTTTTGGTGTTACTCTGGAAGGTGGATAGGCCCAATTACAGGGGAGACTCTGCCGAAATTTCTGAAACATTTGGGAGTTAGTAAAATTTGGGGGATTGAGACGTGCGAAAGAAGAGATAAGTTATGTTATGCGTTTGAGGGCGGACTCTACTTCTCGTTCAAGGGCGAATGATCCTAAGTGGGGGAGAATGTAACACCCCGTTAAATTTCGAAGTACTTCAGCACTATTACGAAAGTTGATGTGTGTATAGGCACGAGTTGCTATAGCCAGTTGAGACTAATACCGTATGTTGATGTAAAAATCAAACGTTTTGAAAATGTTTGGAGTGTGAGAAATTTGGTCTAAAAGTTTACAAATATGGATAAAAGTAATAATCTCAATTGAGATGGTGTTGTCGAACTTATGTCGAATGCGGTAACGTGGGATCAACCGCGAGTATATGTGTAAAAGAAAAATCATCAACTTGGTAATCTCATAATAATTCTTAGCACGTTCGAGGACTAACGTTTGTTTAATAGGTGGAGAATGTAACGACCCGACTTGTCGTCTTACCAATTAGCATCCCGTTCAGCGGCTTAAGATCTCGGGAATCTTCTTAATGTGTATTATAACTTGCGCGCGCGGTTGTGCTTGGTTTTCGGATGATTCAAGATTTAATTGAAAGAACAATATATTCTTGTTTTGGAAGCTTAAATGAAAAGAGTTGACCGGAGTTTGACTTTTATGCAAACGACCCCCGAATAAAACTTTGATAGTTCTAATAGTTTCGTATGGTGATTTCGGACTTAGCCGTATGTCTGGAATTGGAGTTGGAAGTCCATAGAACAATTCGGCATATTTTGGCAAAATAAGAAAGTTTATGTATGCTGATTATATTATTTTGTGTGCAAACGAGGAATATTAATATGATGGATACCAATTGTATATGGTAATAAGTGTACGAGACATATTATAAGTGATGCGGGGTCTAGGGAGAGGCCTAGGCCTAAGTCAAGTTGAAAATTTCATGACAGACTAAAATTCCAAATGAGTACGCATAAGAACAAACTTTGGACGAGCATATCTCTCTCTCTCTCTCTCTCTCTCTCTATATATATATATAAGGAGTTATGTGATGGACAACCTATCAAATGAAAGATCTTCGAGTCTAGTTTCTAACGCTTCAAACCGTTTGTCATTTGGACTCTCTTACAAGAAGTTACGACCAAATTGCCAAAAGCTGGCAAAATATTACCCTACCGCGCCGCCCCACGCGGTGCCCCATGCGCCGCGCCTGTGAAAAATTCCAGAATGTTTTGCAATGTCATTTTCAGACACTTTTTACACAGCCGCCCCGCGCCCCGCGGCGCCCCATGTGTCGCGGCTGTACAAAATATGGGTTTTCATAACCCGACCCACATTTCATTTAACTCGTTTAGGGTTCATATTTTTGGATATTCTTTGGAGTTTTAGAGAGAGGGGAGAGCGATTCTAGAGAGAGGAAAGGAAGGACTAAGGATTTCACTACTCTACCTTGAATCAAACCTTGAAATCGCATCAAAGGGTTACTAGAGCTTCAAAGAGGTAAGAATTTCTTTCCCCAATTTTTCAATTTCGAATTCTAACTAGAAATGGGTAATTAGTAAGATGATTCTTGGATGTGAGAGTATTAGTTATACATACTTGTACCAATAAGGTTGTGGGAAGATTGTTTAGTTCAAATGGGTAAAGATTGGGTTAAAAATGGTAGAAATCTTCAAAGACTTTAATTGAAGATTTGAAAGGCAATCCGATGTCAGAATTTGATAATTTTTGTTTGGTTGAACTCGTATCGTAATGAGTGTTCGGATTTCGTGAGTTTTTTCGGGATTCGAAACATGGGTCCCACTGTCGGCTTTTAAAATAAATTTTGGATTTTAATTCGGAAAATTAGTAATTTCATATGGAATTAATTCCTATGAAATTGGTTGCGAAGCGAGGTAAGTGTCTTGATTCCATATGATTTTAATTCGGAAAATTAGTAATTTCATATGGAAAATTGGAATCTTGAAATTGGTTGCGAAGCGAGGTAAGTGTCTAGTCTAACTTTGTGCGGGGGAAACCACCCCTTAGGATTTGAGATGATTGTATTATTCGTGTTATATGAGGGTTGTGTACGCGAGGTGACGAGTGGGTACACGACCTATATTTGGTATTTTACCGGTTTGGACCGTTAGCCTCCTTTTATATAATTTGTTTGTAAATATCCTTTCATGATTATATCTTTTGTTGTTAGAATTGTTTGTGCGTGCTTTACTTAAAATTGTTAGCACATATTCCATACTTGTTGTCAAGTTCACCCTTATATGCTAATTGTTAATTGTAATCACTTGTTGAATTACTGCTTTGTCTGCTACATGCCTTAATTGTTAATTGATGCTCATAAACTGTGCCTTGATTGCGGATTGTTATTACCTTGCTATTTGACTTCGTGAGCTATCATGTAGATTTTTTCATTAATCGTGACTTTTTGTGTAGACTCGTTCTTCCTTTTGATTTATGTGGTACACCGTAGTTGGTTGTAAATTGATTGTTTATATTGTTGGAGCGGGTTGCACGCCGCAACAAAATGTTTTTGATAATTTATATTGTTGGATCGGGTTGCATGCCGCAACAGAATTTATTTTAAGTTTATATTGTTGGAGCGAGTTGTACGCCACAACGGAATTAAATTTAATATGAATATATTAGAGGATCCGGTTGCACGCCGCAACGGAATGTAATATGAATATATTGGAGGATCGGGTTGCACGCCGCAACAGATATGCAAATATGAAATTATTATGTTATTAAGGTTAATTCCGATTATGATTCTCATGATGCATTCCATGTTAGGACGGTTATTGTGGTTTCTTAAATCACTTCATTATATTTTGAACATAATTAGTTAACCGTCAATATATTCAAAATAGAACAATATGAACGTTTTGGGTGAATCATGCATCATATGTGATATGATAAGTTGCTGAAAACTTAGAAGATTTAAATGAAAAGAATTTTCAAGCTGTTCTACTTGTGTGTCTTTAAAAAACAAAACTCATATCTTATTCGAAGATTTACTAATTTAAATGGTGATTATATTTTTACTCTAATTGATATCTAATTTACTCATTATCTTATGTCACGACCCAGAATTCCCACCGTCGGGACCGTGATGACGCCTAACATTTCACTTGCTAGGCAAGCCAACGTTAGAGAATCATTAAACCAATTCTTATCCCATTCAGTAAATAACAACAAATTAGCTAAGGTGAAATATAATGAGTGCGGAATAATATAAAGACTGCATTAATTACTACTACCCGGATCTGGAGTCACAATTCACGAGCACTCTAGAAATCATTACAAGTAATAGTCTGAAAGAAATAAAACTGTTTGGATGAAAGAAACAGTAAAACTGGAAAGATAGACGGGGACTTCAAGGTCTGTGAACGCCGACAGATCTACCTTGAGTCTCCGGATAGCGGGTCCAACAGCTAAAATCTCGATCAACCCGAGCCGGTACCAAAATCTGCACAGAAAGTGCAAAGTGCAGTATCAGTACAACCCACCCCATGTACTGGTAAGTATCGAGCCTAACCACGACGAAGAAGTGACGAGGCTAAGGCAAGGCACCTACAAATCAACCTGTACAATTTAACAATATATATACAAATAACAGTAATAAAGAACTAGACAAGAATTATTGGGATGGGATACATGCTGGGGGAAAATACGAAGTAAAGAGCTACATCGGAATGAGAACTGAAACAACCAATATAATATAAATAGACAGGATCACGAATAAAGTAAAGGAAAAATGCACGGCGTCATCCTTCGTGCTTTTACTCTCAATCTCACCATAAAATCAATAAAAACGGCACAGCATCACCCTTCGTGCATTAACTCTCATATCATGGCACGACATCACCCTTCGTGCATTAACACTCATATCATGGCACGGCATCACCCTTCGTGCTTTTACACTCACAATATGGCACGGCATCACCCTTCGTGCTTTTACACTAACAATATGGCATGACATCACCCTTCGTGCATTAACACTCTCCCTTACCATAATGTAATGAATAAACAACAACAGGGAGATAAAATAACAAGTACAAACCTTACTTTAACATTCAGTTCCACAATATAAATCTCAACTTTGAAATACATACTCAATTATTACCAGAAAAATCTGTAAACGTGATAAGAATGATCAACTTAACAACACTAGTCTAACACGTAATAATTAGGCATAAGAAAGATACAATATAAGAAAAACGGGAGAAAACAGGGAAGACAGGTAAATTGGCGGTGCATAAGTACTCGTCACCTCACATATACACCGCTCACATGAATTTCACATAGCAAATAATCTGGGGTTCCTAATTCCCTCAAGTCAGGGTTAGACACAAAACTTACCTTGCTCCAAAGGCTACTTAATTCTCAATCACAACTTTTCCTTTAGAATTCACCTCCAAATCACTCGTATCTATTCAAAAATGACTCAATAATATCAAATATTACTAAAGGAATCAATTATATTGCATAAATTAAATTTTCTAAATTTTTCTCCAAAAATACAAAAACTTGACCCCGGCCCCGCTTGGTCAAAACCCGAGGTTTAGACCAAAATTCATTTACCTATTCACCCCCGAGCCCGAATATATAATTGGTTTTGAAATCCGACCTCAAATTGAGGTCTAAATTCCCAAATTTTCGAAATCCCTAGTTTCTACCCAAACCCCTAATTCTACCATGACAACTCTAAATTTTAGGTTGATAATTCATAAAATGTAATGGGTAATTGAAAGAAAATGGTTTAGAATCATTTACCAACACTTTGGGGAAGAAATGACTCTTGCAAAATTGCCTCTCACCGTTTGGTTTTTGAGAAAAATGAATTTTTGGGCTAAATCCCGTGTTTGGATTCTGTTAAGTGGTGGGCGATAGTGTGCAACACATTCGCGAGGCCACTATCGCGTTCGCGAAGAGCATTGGCTGCCAAGCCTTTGCGTTTGTGAGACCTGGCTCACGTTCACGATGGTTACCCCCTGGCTTTCGCGTTCGCGATGAAGGAACAATCGACTCTTCCCCAGGTGTCCCTAACACTACGCGTTCACGAGGAGCTGGTCACATTTGCGAAGGGTAACACCCCATCGCTTCGCGTTCGCGGCTAAGCCTTCGCGTTCTCGAAGAAGAAAACTCCAGCTGCCCAGTTTACTCTTCGCGTTCGCGAGAGTACCTTCGCGAACGCGAAGAAGGACATGCCAGAACACCTGCTGCAACAAAACACTAGATTTGCAAAGCCCAAAATATCCCGTGGCCTACCCGAAACTCACTAAAAACATCATACGAACTTGCTCAAGCGATCAAATCGCCAAAATAACACCTAGAACTACGAATTTAGCACCAAATCAAATGAAATTCTCAAGAACACTTTAAAATTTCTATGTTATCAACTGCACGTCCGAATCACGTCAAATCGACTCCGTTTCTCACCAAATTTCACTGGCAAGTCTTAAATATTATAATGAACCTGTATCGGGCTCTGAAATTAAAATACGGATCCGGTACTCACAGTGCTAAACATCAATCAATTCTTAGAAACAAATAAATTTTTAGACTTTTAATTTTTCTCAAAAATTCATAACTTGATCTAGGGACCTCCGAATTCGATTTCGGACATACGCACAGGTCCCATAATTTGATACGGATTCACCGGGTCTGTTAAAATACGGACTCAGGCCCGTTTACCAAAAATGTTGACCGAAGTTAACTAAGATCAACTTTTAACATAAAATTTTTTCGGAAACATGCCCGGACTGCGCACACAAATCGAGCAGGGTAAAAATGAGATTTTTAAGGCTTAAGAGTGCAGATTCGAGTTCTAAAATATAAGATGACCTTTTGGGTCATCATATTCTCCACCTCTAAAACAACCGTTCATCCTCGAACGTACATAGAAAAGTACATGAGCTGGTGAAAAGGTGGGGATATCTACTCCGCATATCGGACTCAGACTCCCAAGTAGCTACCTCAACGGGCTGACCTCTCCACTACACTCGAACTGAAGGGTAACTCTTTGATCTCAACTGGCGAACCTGCCGGGCTAGAATAGCCACCGGCTTCTCCCCGTAAGTCAAATCCTTGTCCAACTGGACAGAGCTGGAATCTAACACATGGGACGGATCGACGTGATACTTTCGAAGCATGGACACATGGAATACCGGATGAACTGATGATAACACCGGTGGAAATACAAGCCTGTAAGCCACCTCTCCCACTCTTTCCAGAATCTCAAAAGGGCCGATATACCTAGGTCTCAACTTGCTCTTCTTTACAAACCTCATTACACCCTTCATGGGTGATACCCGAAGCAACACTCTCTCCCCGACCATGAATGCAACATCACGAACTCTGCGGTCGGCATAACTCTTCTGCATGGACTGAGCTGTGAGAAGTCAATCCTAAACAATCTCGACCTTATCCAAGGCATCCTGTACTAAGTATGTTCCCAACAACCGAGCCTCTCCCGGCTCGAACCACCCAACTAGCGACCGACACCGCCTACCATATAATGCCTCATAGGGAGCCATCTGAATGCTCGACTGGTAGCTGTTGTTGTAGGCAAACTCTGCAAGGGGCAAGAACCGATCCCATGATCCTCCGAAGTCTATAACACAAGCGCGAAGCATATCCTCCAAGATCTGAATAGTGCACTCGAACTGTTCGTCCGTCTAAGGATGGAACATTGTGCTCAACTCAACCCGCATACCCAACTCATGATGTACTGCCCTCCAGAAGTGCGAGATGAACTGCGTACCTCGATCAGAAATGATAGACACGGGCACACTGTGAAGACGGACTATCTAACAAATGTAAATCTCTTCCAACCGCTCCGATGAATAGGTAATTGCCACAGGAAGTGAAGTGCGCTGACTTGGTCAGCCTGTCCATAATGACCCAAACTGCATCGAACTTCCTCTGAGTCTGTGGGAGTCCAACAACAAAATCCATAGTGATACGCTCCCACTTCCACTCAGGAATCTCTAACCCATGAGTAAACCACCAGGTCTCTGATGCTCATACTTTACCTGCTGGCAATTTAAGCACCGAGCTACATATGCAACTATGTCTTTCTTCATCCTCCTCTACCAATAATGCTGCCATAAGTCCTGATACATCTTGGCGGCGCCCAGATGAATAGAATACCGGGAACTGTGGGCCTCCTAAAGAATCATTTCATAAAGTCCATCCACATTAGGCACACAAATACGGCCCTGCATCCTCAAAACTCCGTCATCTCCAACAATAACCTGCTTGGAACCATCGTGCCGCTGCACTGTGTCTCTAAGGATAAGTAAATGAGGGTCGTCATCCTGCCGATATCTGATGCGCTCAAACAAAGAAGACCGTGCAACTGTACAAGCTAGAACACAGCTGGGCTCAGAAACATCCAACCTCACGAACTGGTTGGCCAGGGCCTGAACAACCAATGCAAGCGGTCTCTCTCCAACTGGAATATATGCAAGGCTACCCATACTAGCTGACTTTCTTCTCAAAGCATCGTCCACCACATTGGCCTTTTCGGGATGATACAATATGGTGATATCATAGTCTTTCAATAGCTCCAACCACCTTCTCTGCTTCAAATTGAGTTCCTTCTGCTTGAACAAATACTGCAAGCTCCGATGTTCTATGAATACCTCACATGGCACGCCTTAAAGATAGTGCCTCCAAATCTTCAACGCGTGAACAATGGCTACCAGCTCTAGATCATGAACATGGTAATTCTTCTCATGAACCTTCAGCTGTCGCGAAGCATATGCAATAACCTTGCCACCCTGCATCAATACCGCACCCAGACCAATACGAGATATGTCACAATATACTGTATAAGATCCTGAACCTATGAGTAACACCAATACCGGTGCCGTAGTCAAAGCTGTCTTGAGCTTCTGAAAGCTCGTGCCACACTCATCTGACCACCTGAACGCGACACTCTTCTGGGTCAATCTGGTCAACGGGGTTTCTATAGATAAAAACCCTTCCACAAACCGACGGTAATAACCTGCCAATCCCAAGAAATTACGGATCTCTATAGCTGATGTGAGTCTAGGCCAGTTCTAAACTGCCTCAATCTTCCTAGGATCCACCTGAATACCCTCTGCTAATACAACATGACCCAAGAAAGCAACTGAACTCAACCAAACCTCATATTTTGAGAACTTAGCATATAACTGGCTGTCTCTCAGAGTCTGAAGAACGATCCGAAGGTGCTGCTCATGCTCCTCTCGGCTGTGGGAGTAAACTAAGATATCATCAGTAAACACAATCACAAAGGAATCCAAGTAGGGCTTGAACACCCATTTCATCAAATCCATAAATGTTGCTGGGGCATTGGTAAACCCAAATGACATCACTAGAAACTCATAATGTCCATATCGAGTACGAAAAGCTGTCTTAGGAACATCAGATGTCCTAATCCTCAACTGATGGTATCCGGATCTCAAATCAATCTTCGAAAACACCTGGGCACCCTGAAGCCGATCAAATAAATCATCAATCCTCGGCAATGGATACTTGTTCTTGATAGTAACTTTGTTCAACTGTCGATAATATATACACATCCTCATCGATCCATCCTTCTTCTTCACAAACAACACAGGTCCACCCCAGGTCGAGACACTAGGTCTACTGAAGCCCTTATCAAGCAAATCTTGGAACTGTTCCTTCAATTCTTTCAACTATGGCAGGGCCATGCGGTATGGCAGAATGGAAATGGGCTGAGTGCCGAGAGACAAGTCAATGTAGAAATCGATATCCCTGTTGGGTGGCATCCCCGACAGGTCTATAGGAAACACCTCTAGAAACTCACAAACAACCGACACTGAATCCATGGAAGGAACCTCTGCACTAGAATCACGGACATAAGCCAAATAAGCTAGACACCCTTTCTCGACCATATGCCGAGCCTTCATATAAGAGATAACCCTGTTGGCAGAATGGCCAAGAGTCCCTCTCTACTCTAATCGAGGCAACCCCTGCAAGGCTAAGGTCACCGTCTTGGTGTGACAATCTAATATAGCATGATTAGGTGACAGCCAATCCATACCTAGTATGACATCAAAATCAACCATATCGAGAAGTAAAAGATCTACACGAGTCTCAAGACTCTCAATGGTGACCACACACGAACGATAAACATGATCTACAACAATAGCATCCCCCACTGGTATGGACACATACACAGGAGCACTCATAGAATCACGGGGCACAACCAAACATGAAGCAAAATAAGATGACACATAGGAGTAAGTAGACCCCGGTTCAAATAGAACTGAAGCATCTTTACTGCAAACTGAAATAGTACCTATGATAACAGTGTCAGAAGGCTCAGCCTCAGCCTCAGGCCTGGCAGGGAAAGCATAACATTGGGGCTGGGCCCCACCATTCTGAACTACGTCATGGGATGACCTCTAGCTGGCTCGTCTATACCTCTAATGGCCTGACCTCCACCTCTAACAGTCTGGCCTCTACCTCTGGCTGCCTGACCCCTGCCTCTGGCTGGATGAGCAGGTTGTACAACAACTGGTACTGGAACCATGGCACGAGAACTCTGATGTTGTGAGCTGCCCGTTGCCCGAGGGAAAAATCTAGCAATGTGCCTCGGATCACCACAAGTATAACATAACCTCGGCTGCAGTGCCTGCTGACCCTGAAACTGACCCTGTCGACCTGAATAACCACTCTGATAACTCTAGAGTGGAGGTGCACTAATAGGAGCTGGTGGTGTACTGTAGGCTAGCTGGTCAGAATAATGCATCTAAGGGCCACGACCACATGAGGCACCGTGGGATGCCTGGAGTGCTTAATGAGATGGCCTGAGAGGATGGCCTCTACCAAAGGTACCCCTGCCTCTAGATGAGGCACCGCCGAACTCACCGGAATAACGAGGTCTCTTGCAAGACCCCTGACCTCCCTGAGTAAGAACCATCTCGACTCGTCTGGCAACATTAGCAGCCGCCTGAAAAGAAATCTCACTCCCAGTCTCCTTAGCCATCTGCAATCTGATAGGTTGAGCAAGTCCATCGATAAACCTCCTCACCCTCTCTCTCTCTCGGTAGGAAGTACCAGAATAGCATGATGGGCCAAATCCAAAAAACGGGTTTCATTATGAGTAACAGTCATACTGCCCTGCTGAAGACGCTCAAATTGACGGCGACGATCCTCTCTCAATGTGATAGACAGAAACATCTCTATGAAGAGCTGAGAGACCTGGTCCCAAGTAAGAGTAGGAGACCCAGCTGGTCTGGTCAACAAATAATCTCTCAAACATTTCTTGGCAGAACTAGTCATCTAAAATGCAGCAAAATCGACCCCATTGGTCTCCACTATACCCATATTCCATAGAACCGCGTGACAGCTGTCAAGATACTCCTGGGGATCCTATGAAGGAGAACCACTGAAGTGAACTGGGAAGAGCTTGGAAAACCTGTCCAACCTCCACAACGCCTCACAAGACATAGCTGGCCCATCTCCGACCTGTGCCGCAACAACTGCCTGAACTACTCCGACTGGTTGAGCTGTTGGATCCTGATATTGGGGAGCTATATGCTTCGGAGTGGGAGTAGTGGGAGTCTGGGCTCCTCCTCCAGCCCGAGGGACTGCTGGTGCCATGGGAAATGTGCCAGTCTAGGTCACACTCTCCATAAGGCCCACCAAACAGACCGAAGCTTCCTGAAGTACTAGGGTGGCAATGAACCCCTCTGGAACCTGAGCTGGTCCGGCAGGAATAGTATGGGCTGGAATCTTCTCATCAAGATCTATCTGAGGCTCCACTCCTGGGGCTACTACTCGGGCTCTAGGCTGAGCCCTACCCCTGCCTCGGCCTCTGGCACAACCTTGACCTCGACTTCTTCCCCTCGTAGGAACTTCCACTGGAGGCTCTGGCTGCTGCTCAGCTGAGAAGCGGTACGTGTTCTCGCCATCTGTGAGAGAATAAGAGTAGAAGAGTTCAATCAGTATTGAGAAAAACAACATCGCACGACAGAGGAGAATAGAAGTGAAATTTATTCCTAAACTTCATAGCCTCTGGAAGATAAGCACAAGCGTCTACGTACCGATCCTCCAGACTCTACTAAGCTTGCTCGTGAATTGTGAGACCTAGGCAACCTAGTGCTCTAATACCAACTTGTCACAACCCGGAATTCCCACCGTCGAGACCGTGATGGCGCCTAACATTTCACTTGCTAGGCAAGCCAACGTTAGAGAATCATTAAACCAATTCTTATCCCATTCAGTAAATAATAGAAAATTAGCTAAGGTGAAATATAATGAGTGCGGAATAATATATATACTGTATTAATTACTACTACCCGGATCTGGAGTCACAATTCACGAGTATTCTAGAATTCATTACAAGTAATAGTCTGAAAGAAATATAACTGTTTGGATGAAAGAAACAGTAAAACTGTAAAGATAGACGGGGACTTCAAGGTCTGTGAATACCGAAAGATCTATCTTGAGTCTCCGGATAGAGGGTCTAACATCTAAAATCTGGATCAACCCGAGCCGGTACCAAAATTTGCACAGAAAGTGCAGAGTGCAGTATCAGTACAACCGACCCCATGTACTGGTAAGTATCGAGCCTAACCTCGATGAAGTAGTGACGAGGCTAAGGCAAGGCACCTACAAATCAACCTGTACAATTTAACAATGTATATACAAATAACAGTAATGAAGAACTAGACAAGAATTATCGGGAGGGGATACATTCTGGGGGAAAATACGAAGTAAAGAGCTACAATGGAATGAGAACTGAAACAACCAATATAATATAAATCGACAGGACCACGCATATAGTAAAGCAAAAAATGCACGGCATCACCCTTCGTGCTTTTACTCTCAATCTCACTATAAAATCAATAAAAATGGCACGACATCACCCTTCGTGCTTTTACTCTCAATCTCACTATAAAATCAATAAAAATGGCACGACATCACCCTTCGTGCATTAACTCTCATATCATGGCACTGCATCACCCTTCGTGTATTAACACTCACAGTATGGTATGGCATCACCCTTCGTGCTTTTACTCTCACAATATGGCACGACATCACCCTTCGTGCTTTTACTCTCACAATATGGCACAGCATCACCCTTCGTGCTTTTACTCTCACAATATGGCACGACATCACCCTTGGTGCTTTTACACTCACAATATGGCACAGCATCACCCTTCGTGCATTAACACGCCCCCTTACCATAATGCAATGAATAAATAACAACATGGAGATAGAATAACTAAGTACAAACCTTACTTTAATATTCGGTTCCATAATATAAATCTCCACCTTGAAATAAATACTCAATTATCACCAGAAAAATTTGTAAACATGATAAGAACAATCAACTTAACAACACTAGTCTAACACGTAACAATTAGGCATAGGAAAGAGACACTATAAGAAAAATAAGAGAAAATATGGAAAACAGGTAAATTGGCGGCGCATAAGTACTCGTCACCTCACATATACGCCGCTCACATGCATTTCACATAGCAAATAATCTAGGACTCCTAATTCCCTCAGGTCGAGGTTAGACACAACACTTACCTTGCTCCGAAGGTCACTTAATTCTCAATCACAGCTTTTCCTTTAGAATTCAGCTCCAAACCACTCGTATCTATTCAAAAATGACTCAATAATATCAAATATTGTTAAAGGAATCAATTATATTGCATAAATTAAATTTCTCAAATTTTCCTCCAAAAAGTCAAATACTCGACCCCGGGCCTACTTGGTTAAAACACGAGGTTCAGACCAAAATTCATTTACCCATTCACCCCCGAGCCCGAATATATAATTGGTTTGGGAATCTGACTTCAAATTGAGGTCTAAATCCCCAAATTTTCAAAATTCCTAGTTTCTACCCAAACCCCTAATTCTACCATGAACACTCTAGATTTTAGGTTGATAATTTATGAGATGTAATGGGTAATTGAAAGAAAATGGTTTAGAATCACTTACCAATATTTTGAGGAAGAAATGACTCTCGAAAAATCGCCTCTCACCGTTTGGTTTTTGAGAAAAATAAATTTTTGGGCTAAATCCCATGTTTGAATTCTGTTAAGTGCTGGGCGATAGTGTGCATCGCGTTCGCGAGGCCATTCGCGAAGAGCATTGGCTGCCAAGCCTTCACGTTCGTGAGACCTGGCTCGTGTTCGCGATGGTTACCCCCTAGCCTTCGCGTTCGCGATGAAGGAACGATTGATTCTTCCCTAGGTATGCCTAACACTACGCGTTCGCGAGGAACTAGTCGATAAACCTGAAAATATAATAACATATTCGAAAAATAAAATGGATAATACAATAATAACTATGTTGATGATCAAAACGATTCTGGTGAAACAGCTTATACGTGTACTCTTGTGGAAAGGAAATATATCTTAAATGGTTGTCGCAATTGGTGAGACAAACATGCTTGATTATTGGATTGATTAGCATCGTGTATATTGCAATCTTCAAACTAATATTTTTAGATGGGGAGATTGAAAGTTACTTATAAGATCAAATTTTGTCCTTAATGTATTTGTGAATCAATGACAACGATTCAGAGAGAAGTAAAAAAAAATGAAATAATTCACTCTGATACCAATTTGAAAGGATCTAAAATAATAAAGAATAACATATTCAGAATCTCATAAATTTCTTACTCCCCGTGTTTTAAAAAGATTAGTACTATTTCTTTATTAGTCCTAAATAGGAAGCATTTACAGCCACACAAATGCTATGGCAGATTTAAGACCACAAGTTTTAAAAGTTTTATAGCTTATGGCTTATTTAAAATCGCATATCTCCAAAGTCTTCCCTTCTTTACTAAAGTTTATGGCAAATCAAACTAGGACAATCTTTTTGAAACGGAAGGATTAATTGTTTTCACAACTTCAAGCACGAAATAGCTAAAATACCCTCTCTCCCTATATATTTATAATAGTATATAACCCAATTTGACTCTCAATTCTCTTATAGATGATACGATTTCATATTTTTGGGTGCCCAAACATCCAAATGCTAGCTAGTTTATATACTGCATTTTGACATATTTATGAAAAAGAAAGATATATACTTTCAATTTTAAAAAACTAGTAAAGAGATCATGCAAAATAAGTGCTTTAATTGACAGTTAACTGAACTTCAATCAAAATAAAAAATAAAACTTATATAAATAAGTACGTGATTATATATTTTACAAGAAAAATAGAAATCTTGACGTAGTATGGGTTAAGTATTGTTGTTTTCCGGCTGTATTTTACCTATAGTATTTGACTATATGGTTCATAGGTAAAATTTCAATTTTAAAATTTTTGCCTTTTTCCCTTTTTATATACTAAGTTAACCTAGTATATTAGTGGTCAATGTCATGAATCGGATTAATTGGGTTCAAATATCCATGGAGTTAGGCAATCACTTTCTTATAAACACAAAAGGAACTTTTGTGAGGGGCATAGAATTTTAGCTAAACACTATTTCCTTTCTCTTAGGCATATTTGGCTAAAATTCAACACTTCTCACAAGTTTCTTTAATGTTTATAAGAAATTGATTGGCCTAGTTCTACGCACGTGCCTCTCATGTGACCTGACTAATCTGGATTATGACAGTCTAATTTAAGAATAGGTTAGGTGTTTATGTTTATACAGAGTTATATGTCATTGAAAAAAAAAGGTAACTTACAAACTGCTTAAATAAAATTCTGGAACTTTATGCAATAATTTGGAAGAGGAAAGAAGAAAAACAAGAATGGAAAGAAGAACAAGAAGAAAGGATAGAATTTATTTGAAGTTCACAACATGAGTCATGCCCCATTTTACCATTCGCGTTCACGACACTACCTACGCGAACGCGAAGAAGGGCACACCAGAACAGGTGCTGCAGCAAAAATCTCAGATTTTTTAAGTCCAAAACATCCCGTGGCCTATCCGAAACTCACCCGAGCCCTCGGGACTCCAAACCAAACATGCACACAAGTCTAAAAATATATAACGGACCTGCTCGCGCGATCAAATCGCCAAAATAACACCTAGAACTCTAAATTTAGCACCAAATCAAATGAAATTCTCAAGAACACTTTAAAATTTCTATTTTCTCAACTGGACGTCCGAATCACGTCAAATCAACTCCGTTTCTCACCAAATTTCACAGACAGGTCTTAAATATCATAACAAACCTGTACCGAGCTCCGAAACCAAAATACGGATCCGATACTAACAATGCCAAATATCAATCAATTCTTAAAAACAAATAATTTTCAAACTTTTAATTTTCATAAAAAAATCATAACTCAAGCTAAGGACCTCCGAATTCGATTCCGGGCATACGCCCGGGTCCCATAATTCGATACGAACCAACCGGGACCATCAAAGCACGGATCCGGGCCTGTTTACCAACAATATTGACCGAGTCAACTAAAATTAACGTTTAAGGCAAAAATTCTTATTTTCATTAGTTTTCAACATAACAGCTTTCCAAAAACCTGCCCGGACTGTGCGCGCAAATCGAGGGGGATAAAAACGAGATTTTTAAGGCTTAAGAGCACAGATTTGAGTTCTAAAGCATAAGATGACCTTTTGGGTCATCACATTCTCCACCTCTAAAACAACTGTTCGTCCTCGAACGGACATAGAAAAGTACCTGGGCTGGTAAAAAGGTAGGGATATCTACTCCGCATATCAGACTCGGACTCCTAAGTAGCTGCCTCAATAGGCTGACATCTCCACTGCACTCGAACTGAAGGGTAACTCTTTGATCTCAACTGGCGAACTTGCCGGGTTAGAATTGCTACCGGCTCCTCCTCGTAAGTCAAATCCTTGTCCAACTGGACAGAGCTGAAATCTAACACATGGGATGGATCGCCGTGATACTTTCAAAGCATAGACACATGGAATAACGGATGAACAACTGCTAAACTAGGTGGCAACGCAAGCCTGTAATCCACATCTCCCACTCTCTCCAGAATCTCAAA
>AWOL01S0038257.1:0-20590 GCA_000715115.1 Nicotiana otophora
TAAAGTGATCTTTAATGTAGTACTAATGCAGTCAATAATAAAATTTTCAAACAATTGTTGATCGACCAGTGACTAACATCTTAGAAGAATCTGATTTTTCAGATGCAACTCAAGACTGGGGCGACAATAACTATCATCAACTTCCCTTTCCAGACACAAAATAATCTAGCAGATAGTTATAACAAATAAGGTAAACCAATTTGTATCCTAATCTTACACTTATGAAATGAAAATTTTACGTTATTACTGAACAAAAAGATCCAGATCAAATTTAAAGTAAACTTGAATTGTTCATAATAACAGAATAATACCTTTACAGAGATTTTAATGTGCCGCAAAAACCAATCTTATTTCATGATATTTTATGATTAGCTGAACAAAAAGATAAAAATGGAGTTTAAATAAAAATATGATTGCTAAAAAGACTGAATAATATCTTCACAATCAGATATTTTCCTATCACTCTGATGTCTCTTAAACTTCTTCACCTTTTTGTTCATGTATTATCTTCCTTTTCAATGGAGTAATGATAGTAGCTTGGAATATTTTACCTGCAGTTCCTAATGATAGTAGCTTGGAAACAGAGTGCTTGAATTAATACATTGAAAAATAGTACTTAATAAAAATAATATGGGTTGATTAACTCAAAATCTCAACAATAATCATCAATTTATAAAGGAAAAGATATCAGCAATTGGGCAATCACTTTAGAAGGAGGAAAAACGGAGAAGAAATGGAGGCGTTTTATCCCAGTAATACAACAACCATGATAAGGGAGAGAGTATTTCGGTTACTACTAAGAGAAGTAAATAAGTGACTGTTAGGCGAGGAAAAATAGGAGGAGCGACTGTTGAGTTTTTTTATTCAAAGCACGTAAATGTAAAAAATAGAAGACAAAAGAATAGAACTGAAAATTGTCAAAAATAGAAAAAAATAGATAAATACAAATGCTGGTCACAGGAGGTGCCACATCACCTTTCTTATTCCCAACTATATATATATATATATATATATATATATATATATATATAGAGAGAGAGAGAGAGAGAGATGGGACATGTCAGCCTATGTGGGGAGAAAAGATTTTGCCTATTTTGTTCATTAAAACTGAACGTATCGGAAAGAGTCCATAAGTGCGACGCGCAGTGCGGTGCGCCTGTGCAAATTTTTGCACAGTTAATCCTTTCGGCTCAAAGAGGATATTTTAGTGCAAGTCTGCCCATACTCGGTATAAATATACTATAAACATAATTTCTAAAGGGGATTCGACCTAGGAAAGTTTTAGAGAGCTACCGCGGCGTGAAGACACAAGATTTTATCAATTCTCTTGCCAGCAATCAGTGCAAAACGAGAATTTGTATTATAAAGTTGTCTTTGATGTTTTCTATGTTCTTAAACTTATTTGTGATGACTTTCTCCGTATCTATGGAGTAGTTCTTCCCTAGGGTTTTGACAGGTATGGTGTTTTGAGTGTTGTTTGTAGATTTAACTCTAGTTTAATTGTATGAATTCGTTTATGGTACTTTGAATTGATTGCGAATTTGTTTACCTGTTTATTTAATCGATAGCGGAATATTTTGGTGATTAATCCTGCATTATTTGGTTTGGTTTAATTTAGTGATTCTTCCAAGTAATCGAGAGAGCTTTTTGAATTGTTGATTAAACTAAGTTAGGAGAATATTCGAGAGACGTTTTCCTAAAGACTAGCCCGTTAACGTGTTCTTGCATATCTTCACAGTGCTTCATATTAGTTTATTTTGTAGAGTTTAGATTTAATCGAGAGAGGAATCTTAACCTTACATTTAAGCTGGTTATCGAATAAATTCGTGAGAATCATTAGAACATTAGAAGTGAATTTAAACAGAGTTAAATTCTGAATAACTATCTTACATGTATCATGTCATGGCCCTTATTTCTCATATTATTTACAAACTGTTTTAGTTCATCTCCCATTCTGTGTAATTGGGTCTAATTAATAGTAGTCTTAATTTAGTAGTTAATTATAGTAATAATCACTCCAACTCAAGTGTTGATACTCCTGAATAGCAATTAAGCCAGAAATTACTAGAACATTATTTAAACCCAATCCATGTGGAGACGATATTTTTCTATACTATATTTGATTAGCGAGCATCAATTTCATGTTGTGTTTTGCGCTCGTCAAATTTTGGCACCGTTGCCGGGGATTACCAACCGAAATACTAAAACCGAACATCAAACCGAATACCAAACTTTTAAAAAATATAAACCGCAAACTGACTAAATAAACCAAAATTATCGATTCGGTCAGTATTATGCACACCCCTAATCCAGGTAAAGAAACGACACAAAATTAGACTCAATGCTCTTGAAAATGGATGGTCTTGATTTTTTGAACACGCTTGCCCTATGAACAAACCTTAAGGTCAAAAGTCAAAAGTGTTGCCCATGGGGCAAACGAGAGGCAGCACTTGATAAACTTAAAGTTATGCCGATGAGGCAAGTGAGGACAAAAACTCAAAATTACCCACTTTGAAGGCCATTCTTGCAAATCTCTCGACTAAAATGGGCCTATTAGCAATTTTCATTCCTATACACTATTTGAAACCTTATTACGTAAAATGTCCATATTTTGGTATTTACCCGACCTAAACACAGTTTAGTTACAAAATATATACAATCCACCTTAAAAGCCTCAAAATCCATTATTTGTGCCTTCAATCAAGAGAATTAGTTACACCATTTTCCTTTTTTCTCTCCTCTCTCCCCTATTCTCTCCGGATTGAACTTATATTTAGGGATTTAGGTATAGGAAAACCGAACAATTAAAGCTGCAAAAGTTCCACGAGTAAAATTGTACCTTGATACAAGGAAGTAGACAATATAGAAGCCATTGCTGATGACCTCCGCACATCGCACTATACAGAAGTGAACTAGTCCAATATTAGTCATATACCCCTACCCTCAATTATGGATTTTATACTAAATGCAGAACCCAAATTACCATAACAATATGCTCATCAAAACTGGAAGCAAGAAAATCATAAACCAGAGATATGGATGGAGGGAAAGGGGTTACATTAAGATATTCTTTAGCATCGAGAGGAGGAGCAAGCTCGCAATAGGAGACGAGCCCAGATATAATCTCAGCATCTAAATCAAGATCCGTCTCTATCTTGTTACATAGCTCAAGTATTGCTCTTTCCAGCCATTGCCTTGATGATTCCATTCTTTCGCTTTCTCGATGTTAGAGTGATTTTAGGATTTAATTATTATTATTAAATACCTAAAAATGTACATAATTGATAAAAAAAAATTTATATTATGTAATTAGATTAAAATTTAAGTAGGGAGGGTAATAAAGTTTGAAATAGTGTATAGGAATATAAAAATTTTATCTCAGTACTACGTAGGCCCAAGTATCTTAATTACAACGAGGCCCATATAGATGACCCATTATAATCAGGGCCGTCGGCAAACAACAGCTAGGCCCGCTTGAACTTTCAAGAACATTCTCCAACGCTCTTGTTCCTACAATATCCGACCACCTTGGAACTGCTGACATAACATTTCTCTCTTCTACTAAGGCGAAAGATCAGTTTTTGGGAAGTTTTAAGGACAAAAGAATTTAAGATTTTCTGGTACAGTTTCTACAATTTTATCAATCTTGTAATCATGGGGTTTCCTGTTGGATCTGCAATTCAACATTATGTTTATTTTTCACACCTTTTTCTATGATTTGCAGGATTTGGTGAAAGGGTAAGAAGAATTGCACCTATGATTCGAACTGAAACTTTAGTTCCTGCTCTAACCAATTTCAAAACCATGGTTCCAGCCGGAGGAAAATTGGGTAATTTCTCAATGTTATGCTTTCTTTATGTAAAGTTATCTCTGTGTTACCTATATGTTTCGGGTTCGAACCGTAAAGCAGTGTTTGGCACCGAAAAAAATACTTAAAAGTACTTACTTTTAGGCATGAAAAGTACAAAAATAAGCCAAAAGCCAAAAGTTGGTATTACAAACTTATGACTTTTGGCTTTTAGCTTAAAAGCTAATTTTTAAAAGCCAATACAGACACCCTTTTACCTTTTGTTTTTTGTACTTTTCATGCCTAAAAGTAAGTGCTTTTAACCACTTTTATCATTGCCAAACACTACATTAGTGTAGTCTGTCTATATCAAGGCTGCCATTCTTTGACTAATATATGATTACGTACATAACAAATATACACTCCACTTTATTTAGATTTTTGTCTAGATACAAGTTTATATGTTAATTTGACTTATATTATATTAGTGTTTGTAGAGAATATAACTAACTAATGTTCTCTACTTCCAATTTATGTGACACTATTTTTCCTATTAGTCCATTCCAGGAAAATGACATATTTCTCTATTTGGATGTAATTTAATCATTTAACTTTAAAATACTATTAAACCCTCAATGAGTGGCTTTTATCTACACAAATATTATGGCTTGATTAAGATTACAAGTTTCGAAGTCTTTATTTCTTTATTAAACCCGTTACGGAATCAAACGGTGTCACATAAATCGGAACAGAGTGAGTATGAAAAGTCAGTGGGATAGAAAAATTGACACAGAAATGTTTAAAATATGAAATTTTAAATGAATTTGAATTCTTGAATCTTTTGAAAATTGTATAAAAAAAATATTGTCACTGGAATTGTGTCGAGTATATTAGGAACGTTCCAAAACAAAGAGTGTCTAATTAATTCGGATAAAGATAGAATTGTTATTACAAATGTACAAGAAAATTGTAGTTAAGGATATTAATGTTGACTACTTGATTTACTGTTGTATTTGTTTTGATAAACTGAATAATGGCAACATTGATGTAGTTGGAACAATGATCCCTAAGAAGCAAGCAAATGATGATGCTGGAGAAGCCCAGATGAAGACGGAGAACATTGAACCTCTTGTTGCTTTTAGCAGGCCGCCTCCAATTCCTCCTTTCCTTGGACCTCTAGTTGCTCTTTCATTGGTTGAATCATGGTCGAGACGAGATAGCAACGATGATTGACAGCTGAGATGGTTAATGGCATATGCCTTCTTTTGCCTATAGAAGTAAGAAACTTTTGAAGGTTTTAGAGTCTTGTTAAATGTGAAGTCTATCTTGTCTACTATCTTTATGTAGGAAAAATAAGTCGTTGAAATGTTGTCCGATGTCTTGAATTGGCAAGGTGTGCATATCTTCTACTTGTGGAACATCTCTATAATGTAAAGGAATAACTTGTAAATAAGTGTAAGAACAGTGACTGTGATACTCCATAGCTTGCGGTACCAGTCAATAATTGGACCTATGCTTGGCTTGAGTGCCATATCGTAGATAGTTCGTACCACTTGGGGATTCATCAAGAACAACCCTGCATAGGAAATGTTTTTTGTCCCGTTGAGAATATTTTCTTCTCTTGTTGGTGAAAGTATAAAGAATATTAAAGAAATCAACATACGTGATGCCTCAGGGAAAGTATCAAATACTGAAATGACCGTCTGGAACACGTCCTGCTTTTTGTCAAGAACATGAACACCACGTGTGTTAATGAAATAGGAACTGAACAAAGACATCTTGTTGATGAATTAGATTGTGTAATTTGCGCTTTTTCTGAAATATAGAAAATTGGCGGTGTTCATACCAAAGCAAAGCTTCCTGGTTTGATTGGCGATTCAATGATTACCTGAGCTTTCCTGTATAAAATTTCCATTTCTGGAACTTTTAGTACTTGTGCGGCGTACAAAGTAATAGTCTTAAAAGTTAACATGGCTTCAGAAAAGTTTGAAATTTACTTTATAATTAGTTGTTCTCCATCTCTTGATAACTCGTAGCAGCTGCAGCCTCTAGTGAAAGGAACCTGTTTCTTCTTCCACTCTGCATTTACCAAAATATAGTTTCTCAAGTTTCAACTTATATGCATTTTCTCTAAATGTGAGAAATAGGTGATTTGGCCTTACCTAAGTGCCAGTTTACCACAGTTGTAAGATCAACTCCTTCATAAATTTGTTCAATGCAGAACTTTGTGTTCTTACCCATGCATGTAGTTAGTTTCTCCAGAAATTTCAAAGTTTCCTGCATATATTTGCAAATAGGAGCTTCAAGAATTAGACAAAGTTACTATACTTTCATATTTCTGAGAGAAGATTGAGGTTACCTTTCTCCCTTTGAATGGTCGAGTATAGGAGAAATCATCAAAGAAACAATCTTCAGATATGAGTAGTGCTAGTTGGTTCAGGTCGATGTTGTTGATGCTAGAGTAGAATTTCTTGATTGTTTCGGATGGAGAAGATGGACTCGTGCCATTATCGGGATGTGACATTGAAAATGTGACCAAACAGTTTGATTTTCTCTTGATGCTTTGTATATCAAGTTTTCGTTGTGATAGTATTTTGACTGGTTCATAGTTAGCCTTTAACGGAAGGATTCTCCGGCTATGCCTAAACTCTGGTTTGGACCATAAAATATGTGGGGGAAGTTGGCCTGAAAATGCCATTTTTAATTGATATAGTAGCACTATAGAAACTGTAATAATCTATTTATTAACCCATGATTGAGAAAGTGTAAAGACTTTGGTTTATGCCTTGGCATTGAGGAAAGGAATCGCTGGTTGTCCTATTCTTTCCCTAAAATTGTTGCCTTGATGTTCTCTGCCTTGCTCTGTAATTGGGGAAAGGAATTGCACAAGATAACACGAGGTTTACTTATTTCTTATAATCTGTTCTTTATTATTTTCTTTTTCCTTTTTTGTTTTTTGAATTTTAGCCGTTTGCCATTTCCTTTTANCGAGGAAAGGAATCGCTGGTTGTCCTATTCTTTCCCTAAAATTGTTGCCTTGATGTTCTCTGCCTTGCTCTGTAATTGGGGAAAGGAATTGCACAAGATAACACGAGGTTTACTTATTTCTTGGTTTATTTCTTATAATCTATTCTTTATTATTTTCTTTTTCCTTTTTTGTTTTTTGAATTTTAGCCGTTTGCCATTTCCTTTTAAAGTATTTTAATTTAATTTTTTTCTAAAAACAATGGATGACAAAAGAAACCAAAAGAAATGTTGGTGTCATAGGGGTTGCTTGGCAGGAGGATGTTAAGCAAATGATAGACAAGCATCAAAAATAAAAAAATAAAATTTTATAAGAGAAGGCCATATTCCGTTACATACTTTGATCTTAATATTTGAACCTTGCATTGTAGGTGAAAATTTGCTCTGGACAGTGGAAAATTGTCACAAGATGGGGAGGAAAAGAGGTCTAAATACAAGAACTCAATGAAAATGACACTATTACAAAACTCTCTAAAACCCCTGAGGTCACTCGACAATCGACTCTAACTTGTCAATCTCCTGCAAGATAGGGAGGAAAAAGATGTCTAAATACAAGAAATCAATGAAATTGACACTACACAAAACTCTCTAAAACTCTTGAGGTCACTCGACTCGTCAATCTCCTGTCATTGTTATCTCGGACATAAAGGATCATTCATGCTTTCCCTACATCACAATTTTTTTTTTTTAAGTCATGACCATCTTTATCTCCTGAGGAGTAGGATTTGGGGGCGGAATTTGAAGGTGGAGTGGCGAATATGGCCGCCAGCGAATGCAACGCCATGGCTGCTATCCTTGTTTTAACTTGTCCTCTCTTAGGAAGTGGCCTTCGACCTTTTATCTTCTTGTCAAATAACAAAGAAGTTGTTGCTACATCATTTATTTTAGGCGCCATTTGACAGGATTTGATTCTACAAGCGGTTCAGTACAAACAAAAAATTTCGAATGAAACGCCTTCTTTGGCAAGAAGCAAGTGATTATTACTAGTGTTTTGACAAATCCAATTGCATGAATTAGGCGTATATATATAAACCACAAACATTGCTTACTCATTCAAGAAACAGCGGCCTTTTTCATTGTAGCTAATAAGTAATGACAAAAGGACAATTTGTTAGCAACCTTTTGTAGTAGGTTCATCACACTAGGTAAGGCAGTGGGGAAGCATGACAGCTAAATTTTTCTTGACCACAAAGATTCCCTAGCAGAATTCTCTAGTGTTATTTTCAAATCATTAGTTGACTATATATGAAGTTAACAATTCCGATCATTTTATTTGTCAACCAATTAGTTGAGTGTACAATATTTGGCAATTTATTAATCATTTCTTAAATACAATAGAGTAGATTGTTTGTTAGCTAACGGAGATGAAGATTAGGATGGATTTATCATGGCTTGCTTGTAAGGTGACCTTATCCTATAAAGTGATACAACAAAAAAGTTGATTTTATGCTCATTAAAATAAAATAAAAAATTATTTTAAGTCTTTCTCAGCTCATAAAGTGGATAACGATACTTCAATCACAATCATAGGTAAAAAGTTTTACAACCATAAAAAAATTGTCTTTCTACTAATAATATAAAGAATTAATTACCAGTTAAGTGTTAACACTTGGTATTGCATTTTGGGAGAATGGAAAATAGTGCAAAATCAGTGCACTGACTCTAGTCTTTCCACTAATATACAGTAAAGAATTATCACTTGCCACTTGGTATTGCATTTGGGTGAAAATTGGATAATGGTCAAGAATTATTATATTTTTTTAAACAAAGTTGCACTATAATTGGCCTTTTCGGGGGGTATTTAGGTTAAGGGAGATGGTTTATGTGAACTCATGCTTCTATTTTTTAATCATATATAATAATGTTATATCTTCTTAAAATTATTAAATTTATGTGTGTTCGCACATGGTGGAAAGCGGGTTTAACTGAATCCGCTTCGTCAAAAAATAATATTGTGTATATGTATAAATTACGATTAAAGTTGCATAAATTTTGTATAAATATTTTATTTGAACTCACTTGACAACTACTATTTTACGACTAAAGTTATGTACTTCTAAGATTGAACTCGCTTGCACAAAATTCTGGGTCCGCCAATGGTTCACCCAAGCTCAAAGACTCCTATCGTACACTAATTATTGGGTGAATCTTTTATAAGTGAAATTGGCAGTTCAAATTTCACTCTGGACAGTCTTGTTTTGAACATGGATTATATATATATATATATATATATATATATATATATATATATATATATATATATANAAAACGCCTTCTTTGGCAAGAAGCAAGTGATTATTACTAGTGTTTTGACAAATCCAATTGCATGAATTAGGCGTATATATATATAAACCACAAACATTGCTTACTCATTCAAGAAACAGCGGCCTTTTTCATTGTAGCTACGTTACTAGGGTAGCTAATAAGTAATGACAAAAGGACAATTTGTTAGCAACCTTTTGTAGTAGGTTCATCACACTAGGTAAGGCAGTGGGGAAGCATGACAGCTAATTTTTTCTTGACCACAAAGATTCCCTAGCAGAATTCTCTATTGTTATTTTCAAATCATTAGTTGACTATATATGAAGTTAACAATTCCGATCATTTTATTTGTCAACCAATTAGTTGAGTGTACAATATTTGGCAATTTATTAATCATTTCTTAAATACAATAGAGTAGATTGTTTGTTAGCTAACGGAGATGAAGATTAGGATGGATTTATCATGGCTTGCTTGTAAGGTGACCTTATCCTATAAAGTCTTTCTCAGCTCATAAAGTGGATAACGATACTTCAATCACAATCATAGGTAAAAAGTTTTACAACCATAAAAAAATAGTCTTTCTACTAATACTATAAAGAGTTAATTACCAGTTAAGTGTTAACACTTGGTATTGCATTTTGGAAGAATGGAAAATAGTGCAAAATCAGTGCACTGACTCTCGTCTTTCCACTAATATACTGTAAAGAATTATCACTTCCCACTTGGTATTGCATTTGGGTGAAAATTGGATAATGGTCAAGAATTATTATATTTTTTTAAACAAAGTTGCACTATAATTGGCCTTTTCAGGGCCGTATCTAGGTTAAGGGAGGTGGTTTATGTGAACTCATGCTTTTATTTTTTAATCATATATAATAATGTTATATCTTTTTAAAATTATTAAATATATGTGTGTTCGCACATGATGAAAAGCGGGTTCAACTGAACCCGCTTCGTCAAAAAATAATATTGTGTATATGTATAAATTACGATTAAAGTTGCATAAATTTTGTATAAATATTTTATTTGAACTCACTTGACAACTACTATTTTACAACTAAAGTTATGTACTTCTAAGAATGAACCCGCTTGCACAAAATCCTGGATCCGCCAATGGTCCACCCAAGCTCAAAGACTCCTATCGTACACTAATTATTGGGTGAATTTTTTATAAGTGAAATTGGCAGTTCAAATTTCACTCTGGACAGTCTTGTTTTGAACACAAATTTTATATATATATAGATATATATATGTGTGTGTGTGTGAAAATTACTAAAAAATTTAAAAAATATATAATTTTGAACCTATATTTACAGAAGTGTTATGGTATGCCTAAAATTAAACCCGTCAAATTAAATTTTAGATCCATCTTTTTGCATTAATGTACCATTTTCTTGAAATTTTGAATCCGTCTATGCTCCTTTGATGTTAGGCATGCGCTATTACTCCTCAATCCACCTCAAATTCCCATGAGCATAGGAAACGGAATTTGTTTTCTGTGACTATAATATTTTACAATTCTCTGTTGGTAAAAGGGGACAAGCTTTTTGACCATGTGTAGCAGAATCAAGTCATGACTAGGCTGTTTCAATTTCAATTGTAACACTTAAAAAATGAAGAATTGTTTCTCAAGATAACCAAAAATTGTATATCCATTGAATTTTGTATATCTTGAAATCAAAACCAGCAAAAAATCTTAGACGATAGATTTCTATTTCAATTGTCCGCCGCATGCTTTCTGTCTAATGTAGCAAATGAAAACCAGACAACCCAGAATGTATCCTAAAAACAGTCTCGTACATCTGTCAAATCCACACGAGTTCTTCTCGGTCTGACCGATCATATTAATTATTTATTTTTTCTAGTTGTATACATAGATTATATATTAATTATAAATAATTATATATATTTAATATATAAATTATGTATNTATAATTTTGAACCTATATCTACAGAAGTGTTATGGTATGCCTAAAGTTAAACCCGTCAAATTAAATTTTAGAACCACTTTTTTGTATTAATGTACCATTTTCTTGAAATTTTGAATCCGTCTATGCTCCTTTGATGTTAGGCATACGCTATTACTCCTCAATCCACCTCAAATTCCCATGAGCATAGGCAACGGAATTTTTTTTCTGTGACTATAATATTTTACAATTCTCTGTTGGTAACAGGGGACAAGCTTTTTGACCATGTGTAGCAGAATCAAGTCATGACTAGGCTGTTTCAATTTCAATTGTAACACTTAAAAAATGAAGAATTGTTTCTCAAGATAACCAAAATTTGTATATCCATTGAATTTTGTATATCTTGAAAATCAAAACCAGCAAAAATCTTAGACGATAGATTTCTATTTCAATTGTCCGCCGCATGCTTTCTGTCTAATGTAGCAAATGAAAACCAGACAACCCAGAATGTATCCTAAAAACAGCCTCGTACATCTGTCAAATCCACACGAGTTCTTCTCGGTTAGATCGGTCATATTAATTGTTTATTTTTTCTAATTATATACATAGATTATATATTAATTATAAATATTTAATACATAAATTATACATATAATATATATTCGTTGACTATTTTTAATTTAAGTTATAGGGTGGGCGTCTATTTAATTTAATATTTTAGAAAATATTGTCACCTATTACGTCAATGAGTAAATAAATAATTTGACAATTTCTAGATGCCACCAGTTGGGGAGAAAGGAATCTTGCTGGCCAGACAATCCTTCTGGCATGTCACCCAACCCCCTACCTATAGTGTAGCTATATTTAATGGTTCAATTGAATTCAATATTTTTAACAGAGAAGTATAAATATATATATAAGAAATTGTTAAAATTATATTAAAATATTATATTCAGAACTCATAATTTTAAAAATATAAAGGTTTGAACCCATTAAATTTAAATTCTGAATTCGTCGCCTTTCCAAAATCATTTGAAGATTAAAAGCGGATCAAAAATTTAAATACTATGAATTCTTACTGCGATCTTAAATTAATATACGATTATAAAAATCCCATAGTCAAATACGTTTAAATATTTATTAAATTTCTTAATAAATATACGGAGTTTGAACGAAGATATTGGATTCACGTGAACAAGTAGCTGACATCATGGATGAGAATAAACCTCTCCCAGACAAGACTTTCTCTTTCCTGGTCTGGATTAAGTTACTACACTACTATATAAGGATCCCAACTGGCTCAAACAAAAGCAAACCATCTCATAACTATCTTATCCCAATTCAGAACTTGCAACATTTTCAGTCATACTCCACTAAATTATTTGAGCTTCAAAATCATGAATCACAAGATTGATAGAGATTCTGAAGCAGCAATTGAAGGTTTTAGGGGTACAAGGCCTTTACCAAGAAGGGGCCAAATAAAATCAAGAATTGCAGCAAATGCTTTTCATTCCATCATTTCTGTGCTGTCAAAAGCCTCTTCACATCATCATCATCATCACCATTCTATCAGGAAAAGCTAAGAATAGTGAATTGGAGAAATAGAAATCTTGAAAATATCTAAACAAATGGTAGACTTTATTTCATTTCTTATTTTCCTTTTCTATGCCCTGTAACTTATTAGAGATATGACATAATTTTCTGTTAGGAATGTTGATATATTATGTAGAAAGATATCTTTGATACCAAAAAAAAAAAAAAGAATCTTGATTTCTGCAAATTAACAATTGCATACACCTTGTCAGTTCTCATATTGGATAGTAAAATATAGGATAAATATGCTGGCTATAGATAATATTAACAAGGAAAGAAAAAAACCTGCTGGACCAAAAGTAAGCTGAAACTATAAATTACTTGTTCCAAATTAATCAGTTAATTTTTAAAAAATAGGGTGAGATTGAGAAAGCAATAGTGAAATTTATGTAAGCAGAAACTATAAATTACTTGTTCCAAATTAATCAATTAATTTTTAAAAAAAGGTGAGATTGAGAAAGCAATAGTGAAATTTATGTTCAGGCTCTCTTAAGACAGTGAAATTAATATTTAGTGTAATACATATTTGAAAATATGTTTCAATCAAGTGCTGTCATTCGACAGACCAAATGTGATATACTATATCAACGGTGCTTCCATAAAATTCTGCGTACGTCTATAATGATTATCATTATTGGGCTCAAAATTACATCAAGAAAGCTAGCTAGAGTACATTTTTGGGGTATTTATCACTTTTAGCTCGCGCCATAAACTATTTATATCTGGTAATCGAAAAAGTATATAAATGTTGTATAATTTTTGTATATAACATGTATATATATATAAATTTTATATATTTTTCGACTATTATTTTTACGGCGGCTATACAATGTCATTTTTTCTTACATTTTTATTGCAATATCATGCATCTAACAAGCCCACTTCAACATATATCCAGCAACCAAAGAAGCCCAGCTCTTGAAAAGTCAATTTATCAAACATAGCATTATATAACATGGGAATTCAAACAAAATTTTGAGTCACCTTTGCCGCTATACTAGAAACTTCTTCATATCATGGGAATTCAATAATATTTTATACACATTTTTTTCGACAAAAGAGATTCAATTAGATGCCATTCAAACTATATAGCCCCCGCCTTAATTGCAGCACAAACCTTAAAATCCAAATCCGAACAAGGTGAGAACTCATCTTAGCATGGCCCAAAAGCCCAATTTCAAATAGTTTGAACAACAAGCCTTTCAGGCACTGTTTTGGTAATCACTATCCCATTTATCATGATCTTATGCAAAGGGAGACATATATGATTAAATTAGTTGCACAAATAAGAACTTCGTTGAGGTCCCATACTACATATTCGATTCGAACACACACACATACACACACACACACATATATATATATATATATATGATGTGATAATTGTTTTTTTGTCGCCAAATAATCTAGTAATAAAAAAGGTATGAAGTTTGTGAGGGCATTCTCGTAACTATAACCATTAGTACATAATCATTTATCTTCTTCTTCTTCAAGTAGCCATAAAATATATTTAAATCCTAAATTATTTTAGGGAGTCAATTTTACTGATGGCCGTCTAACTAATGTTAATTTCATAAAAGTCAAGCATCTATTTTTGTTATTTAAAAGTCGCTAAACTTTACAATTATCACTTAAAAGTCATTCTGGCTCAAACCCTAGAGAATTCCTACAAGAAATCTGATATGGCACAAAATTTAATTAGTGACGAGTGTAAAACACAATACGAAATTGATGCTCGCTAGCTAAAGATAGTATAGTTTAATTATCATCTTCACATGGATTAGATTTAAACAATGCTCAAGTAATTTCTAGCTTAACGCTATTTAGGATGATTAGCACTTTGGTTGGGATGATTAATAACTAAAATTAACTATAAAACTAAAACAATTAACAATTGATTACCGAAAGACAAGAGTTGAGCAACACCGAAATATCAATGGAGAAATAAGAGTCATGATAGGATAGGTGAAAGATAGCTATTTGGGATCTAACTCTAGTTCAATTCACTATGAAGTTCTAACAATTCTCACGAATTAACTCGATGATTAGTTCAAACGTGTAGTCAAGCCTCCTCTCTCGATTAAATCTTAACTCTACGAGGTGAACTAATATAAGCACTGTGAACATATGCAAACATGCGTTAATGGATTAGTCTTCAGGAAAACGTCTCTCGAATATTCTCCTAACTTGATTTAATCAACAATTCAACAAGCTCTTTCGATTACTTAAAAGAATCACTAAATTAAACCAAACAAAATAATACAACGATAATCACCAAAAAATTCCTCTTTTGATTAAATAAACTAGTGAATAAAGTTGCAATCAATTCAAAGCTCCATAAACGAATTCAAGCAAATAACTAGAGTTAAAATCCACAAATATCAATTAAAACATCGCATCCATCAAACCCTAAGGTAAACTACTCCATATTCATGGAGAAATTCATCAAAAATAAAGTTGAATAATAAAAAAACATGAATTCAAGCCAAACTCAGGTGTTGAGTCGAGGAAAGAATAATGGATCCTTTTGCTTTGAGTCTTCAATGCTCTTCCAATCTTCCGTAGGTCAAAAGTTTTCTTCAAAAAATATGTTTCCAGTGTATATATACCAAGTAGGAATGAATCCGGACGAAACTACCCTCTTTGATCCGAAGTGGGAAAACCTGCAAACTTTTTACACTTCATGCGTCACATTAGTGTAATGTACTTAGTTGCAAACTCTCTGATAGACGTTTGTACTAATGTGTCGCACTATGTCACGCACCCTACGTCGCATTAGTGTATTTTTCTGTCAGACCCAAAAACTCTAAGTCTCTGAACTTCTCAAACTTCTGACGAACTTTTGTACTAATGCGATACTTAATGCCACACTTTATGCTACGCACTAACACATTTTGCTCCAACCCATGCGCTCCTTTCATATGCAACGCCAGTCCACGAGCCCCGGATGCAATCCCGATTTAATTCTTTGGTTTTTACTCAAATTTCAAAGTTCCAAATTATTTGATTTAGCTCAAATTTATCTCTTTAACTCGGAATCATTTCCTGCAAGGCATAAAACACGTAAAATGTGCAAATCACCATCATTTAAGCTCGAACACACGTAAAATACAGTAATTAGAGTGTAAACTACGGTTAAAACACGGGTTTCTAGCCTACTGTCAATTAGTAAATCTAAAAATTGATGACCTTTAGTTTAATTCGATCATGACCTTTACCATGCAACTAACCTTCTTTATGAACCTTCCAACAAACAAAATAGAAATTGACCATAAAGTTATCTGTTTCTAAGGCTGCTATCTATAATGCTATATGGGAAAGAAATGTGGCGGACAACTGACTTAATTAGTAAAGCTAAACAACATGAGGATGAGTTTACGAATCGACAAATAACTTCACTTCATTAAAGATTATAGATGTACGATCTCTCTCTCAAAAAAAGAAAAAAAAACATACCCCGTTGAAGACGAGAATGAGGTACAAGTTTTAAGTTTTCAACTCATGTTTAGCATAAACACCTGCAATTAGTTTTTGGTCTATTTGATTAATTATACATATTTTTAACCATCTATTTATGAATATCTGTGAAGGAATAGAATTTGGAGAAAAAAGAAACAAGGAGGGGAAAAGAAAAGGTAAAGACCGACAAAAAATGTATACTTAAAAATAAGAGGCTAGCTCCTTAATTCCTGGCCGTTCTTGTTTCTTGATATGACCAATCATATGTTTATAATCCAAGCAATGATATTTTTTTTGCCTAGAATGAATCTAATAAGGTTTGGCACTTAGATTTGATCTCAATAGTATTATGTCGAATTACTGTTTGTCCAGCACATTTCTGGACAGAGTATTGTTTTTTAAATTTTTTTTTAATTGAATTAAGGTAGTCAGAAATTCATGTGCTTTTCCCACGATTTAGACGAAGATGCCAGGAGAAAAAAAGGCTTAAAGTTCCAAGAAGTTTTCAACTTTAACAAATAAGTTGGTCTCTTGTTTGTGGTATAATGATCTTTTGATAATTATATTTTATTGAAACATATTCATGTTATAAGCAGTTGACCGTGACACGTATCAAATTCATAATTCCAAAAGAGGGTTGATGATAAATAAAGGAAACAACTACTCCTAAGAGAGTCAAATGAAAAGGAGAGATAGGAGAGTTGGTCAATACATTTTTTTCTACCGTAATTGTGGTATTCGGGGTAATTTATTCGCAAGCTGAAGCTAATTATAATTCTCAAATGATAAATGTTACGGGTTCGAGTCATCAAGAGAGTAAAGTTAGGAGCTCATCGGAAGGGTTAAAAAAATGGATGAAGATAACTTTATTTTCTTTAAGTGGTTTATATGAAGAAAAATATTAGACCTTTCTTATTAGTGTATCTATATATATTTGTAAGTGTAACGGAAAAATCAACCCATCTCTCTTATTAATTTCCATCTATTTTCTAGTCATAGAGGGAAATTTTTTGAACGTTCCCTTTTTCATTTTTATTAAAATCTACTGTATAGTTTACGCAGAAAATAGCAGAATTGATAGAGACAACAACGAAAATGAAAACCCACCAATTTTGGCAGTCTTTATGGTTACTGTCAACACACACAACACATATAAGACGCACTGAACCGACCCATCTGCTGAGCTAATTATTCAAATCTATCCATTTTTAATCTTCTTAATTTTCCTGAAACTAAAATTTTAGATTAAAATATTTAGAAAAGTGTGGTGTATTGTTTGGATTGTTGGATAGATATAAAAGCAAACGGTAGAGACCAATTTCTTTAGTTGGAATTAAAATAAAATTATTTATTTATAGTGATGAATTTGCATTTACAGACACAATGAGGTAATAATAAATACAGTGTTCTTTAATTTAATATTTCTCCAAAAGGAACGTGCAAATGCTTCTCTGAATTTAATTCTGATCTCAAAAAGCCAGGCGTTAATGCTTTCTCTAGTTCAATGTAGCTTGAAGCAAAGTTCAGTAACCTTGCCTGCCAAAGTTTTATTAATTAACAGATTGTGAATAACTATCACAAATCAAACACTATATAACTAACTATATTAGGTATACTATATCAATTCACAAAATGCTAAAATAGAATCATAAAAGTTGCAAAATTGAACTCTTAAAGGTGTGTTACTGTGTTTGTAAGAATTAAATCTTTCTGGACAATGTTTTTCATAAACAAGTTAATTTTTAGTACGAATGTTTTTTCACGAAAAATATTTTATTAAAATGAGGAAAATGACTTATACCTCACTCAGAGACCAAAGTCATTTTCCTTACCATTATCATAATATTTTAACTTCATATTACTTATTCCAACTTAGCTTATAATAAGTTATTCTAATTAATATTTTGTACTTAAACTTTTCATCAGAACATACTCTTCGATTAGTTAATATTATTAATCCTTTAATATATATATTTTTTAAATAATATTTTCATCTCGCCAACTAAATACATGTGAAAATATTTTTCCAAAAATCATTTTCTATCGTAAACATAAAAAATAAAAATAAAAATAAAAAATCTTCATACCACGTACAGTCACACACTCTATTTTTTTTATTTTATTTTATTTTATTTATAACGTTCATGTGGGGAAAAAAACGAAACCGAACTATATGGCAGTTGGCAGTCTAAACTGGAAGAAAATTAATGGAGAGTAATTTATGGGTTGTAGTTGGCGTATTAAAAGAGTGGCGACATTTATTTATTTGCCAAACCCAAAGGTCAGCCGTATTCAAAGTGCGGTGCCATTGATTTGTTGATCTTTGCAGTAAAAAGAAGGCAAAACGTTACTAGTATAGTAATTATTTGTTCACACGTAAACCCTCCTACAAATTACAATGCATTTGCAGTTCCTATGCATTAATTAGTAGAGATTTATTTATTGATTGAATTTAATTTTTGGGTTTCATATTAATTCATCTTAAAGAAGTAGATGCATGATTGAAAGTTTGGTTGGTCTGAAATACAATTATATTTACTATCTTCTGATAATAATAATAAATAGGGAATTAGAAAAAATATTAATACTACTCAGTTACAACTCTCTATGTTATCAGCAAAACAAAAAAATAATAATAAAATAAAAAAAGGACTCTCTTTGTATAGTTCAAGCATAGGTCTAAGTCTAACTGGCAAGTGCACATTCGCTAATTATGCTTTTGATAAAAATGTGATCTTGAATTCATGTGCGCTAATCATTTTATTTTATATGATGATAATAGCTTCAAAAATTAGAAATAGGAGTATTAGCTAATCCTTCAACGATAATAACAATATAATTTCACAATTGAAGTTTTGGGGTAGTAAATATGCAACCTTACCCTTTGTTGTTTGTTTTTTATCTAAAAATGTGTGAATGAGAAATGGAGGAAAAAGATTCGGAGGGAAACGAAAAGTTTGAAGTGTTCCTTTTACTAATGCATTTTCTCTCATTCGAAAATAGAAGAAAATCCAATAACTTTGAGCAACAATAAGTGAGTTAAAATCCTTAAGGAAACACAGTTTTCTGTTGGGCTCAGAACTTTTAATTCTTATGTTTACGTTTCTGTTTTCACTTTATTTTGCAGAAATTATTTTTCGAACACAGATAACTAACACCCTTATCTTGTATAAATAAAGATGTTGTTTCCGATAAATCATAACTAATCCTTGCTTGTCAATTGATATGAGTTTTTATATATAACCCAGATTTACCATTTTCCCAAAAGTATCACCAGTCTTTGTATCTTTTACCATCTCAAAACAAAATTTTCCAAATGAATATTTAAACTGGAAATTACGTTATTTTCCCACAAAATTTCCTATTTAAATAAAGTTTATTTCCGACATTTGGCAGGTCCATAGATTTAATTTTTCCCCAGGTACATGGATTAAGTGGGTTCACAAGGGGATCAAATCCCACCGACCCCAGTAGCCAATACTCAATACTGCGTTGTCTTTTTCCCCCTCAATTTATTAATTTGATGACACGCGTCACCTTGAAACTTCCTCTTTCTGCCCACACAAAGTACACTACTTACTGTGTGAGAGAGAATGAAAGAGATACCGACCCAACAAAAAAAGTACGTAATCTATGATAGTATTTTTTTTTGGGTTTTCAGGCGGATACACGCATTGAAGTCCGATTATATTGAATTCGCATCGAGCAGAACTTCATTTGGGATAAGCGTTCCATATCAAATATTTTTTCATACATAAAATTCGAACTCAAAATTTCTAATTGACGGGAGCAGCCCTAGGTTTTTAATAAGGAATAAAAAAAATAATTTATTATACAAAGTATTTTGTATTTATATAAAATTTATAAAAAAATATATTATTAAGCGTGTAATATGAATAACCTACTTTAATATAAACATTAATTATATTTCTATAGTTCGAATCCATCACTTGCAAATTAGACCAAGATAACTTCAATGTATCTCCAAACTCCATATGTTTTCAATAGGGAACTATTTTTCCTTACACGAGTCATATAAGTGATCCAAATCTAAATTAATTGAATTCGTAAGTTTTAAATATAGAAATTAGCGGTTGTGAGTCAAATTGTCTTTTAGTATGTCTAAAAGTTTTGACTATAGAAATTATAATATATAAAATGAAAATTTCCCTTTTGACATAGTTTACTTATGTTTTAAATTGACTTCTAAATGCACCATTCAAGGTATAATAAGCGACAGTTAAAAGTACGAAATGAAAGTAAGCAAGGATTTAAATCATATAAATAAAATTTATCTCAAAAGATTTTAAGATGTATATTATATGGCAGAATATTTTCTCAAGAGATCCAACGTTTCTCAAAATTAATTTAAATCTACTTTTATAACACACTATGGAAGAAAAAGGATATAAGTAAGCGATATTAAAAGTTAGATTTGTCATAGTTCGACTTGCTCGTGCAGTTTACGTCTCCTATGAAGTTTGCGAGCTGTTGCATAATAAGTATGTTACCCAATATAAATTTGAAAGATAGTGGTGAATTTTTCCGAAAATTTTCT
>AWOL01S0038269.1:12061-26433 GCA_000715115.1 Nicotiana otophora
AAAAACTCCTCCAAGTGGTGTTTTTAGGTCTATTTATATGTGTAGAAGAAACCCTAAACGTGTGGGCCGAGTCTTACTTAAACCCGGAATGAATTAAGTCTTCAAAACTCAGATTGGACTTGGCCTCAAGCCTAGAGTCGCCAGCCTAACGCCTGGAATTTGGCTGGCCTCGCCAGGCTAAAGCCTGGTTCAGCCTGGCCTTGCTAGGCTAAAGCCTGGTCCACCCTGGCCTTTGGCTGGCCTCGCCAGGTCTCTCCTTTTCATTGTTCTCGAGCACACTTTCAACGTTTAAGTATCCATTTTGCTATACTTTCATCTCCAATTCACCTACACATAAAATAGACTCCATTATACACAAATAAAGTGTAATTTATCATTAAAGTATGTAAAATGCAAGGCACATAATGTACGAAACTATGGAATTATAGCCACACATCAATACCCCACACTTAAACATTGCTCGTCCTCGAGCAATCAAACTACACTTATTGATACGACCTTTTTAAGCAATTCTCCTAACTGATTACACCAAGAATTCTTAAAATAGTTTAAGCACACAAGTGTGACATCCTCGCCTCAAGATTCGACTCACAAATACCATGCCTTATTCACAATTCACTTACTTACTCTGAAATGGATGTTAACAACATTACCTTTTATTTATGAATCATGTGCCCTCACCCAATTAAAGAGATTAGTTCCACACACAATGAATTTTAAGACCGTAGGAACTCAATATAGGAAGAATTCACTCGCTCTCAGAAATAACATTCATATGCTACAAAAGATGCACCATAGGCTTGCCCGTAGGGTAATACTCTACTAATCGAGTTCATTCAGTCTAAGATCAAGTAGGACTTTCATTGGTTGTAATGTAGGCTGCGGGTCGGGTAGGATACATTTGGATATGAGTGACTACACCTCCCTTAAACACTTTAATACATATACTTTAACACACATCCCATACTTATGTAAAACCATAACTCCACCTTCACCTCAATATATATTAACTCCGTATTTCTTTAAGCACAATTACATCAAGAGTCGCCACTATCAAGGGATATTTTTCACAGCAATACAACTAATTTTTTGTTTCTTTCTTTTTCAATTTAAGTGGCTCTTACTTTTTTAAAATAATGCACCTTTCTCCTTATTTCATTAGTTCTACAACAAAGCCGAACCAACCACCCCACACTTTAACTTTTATAAAGTTCATAACAATTCAAGTGCCCATGATAGATGAAAAGGTTCAAATATATGGTCGATTAAAACAAAGGGGTACGACTTGTAATGTGGTTACCAAAGAAACAATATTATAGGCTCAACGGGGTTAACTACGGCACATAACATTTAGGTGGGTAAACTTTATATATATGGCTTAACAAAGAAATGCCTATATCACTTCTTAGACTGAATAATACTACTATTTCTCTTTGCAAACACACGGGACAAGTTCTAGACATCAAATGCAATGCATAGAATACATACAAATCCTCACACATACATGGCACATAACTCACTCAGGATTGGTTTTATCGTGACATTCCAGTCAAAACAGTTAAGCAAATTAGGAATCTATGATTTAAGGTACTTATGCGTGAGTCAAAACTCGAGCCTAAGCGTCACAACCATAGTACTAACTATTCTCAAGGCATAACAAAGCTAAGAGATATTGCTTTAATTCAATTCATGGCACAATGGTTCCTATTCCTAAAAACAAATAAAACTAACTACATCCGGTTCAAATATTCTAGATTAGGAAGTTAGCTACTCATACTCATAGTAACAATATCCCAAATATTTTTCATAATTAAAATACAGAGTAAAGATGAAAAGATGTAGAAATAGATGATCTAACTCCTAAGAGGTGATTCCACCAGCTCTCCTTGCCTCTGGCTTCCAGCCTCTGGTTGCTCCTAGAAAAGCAAAAATCGACACTATAAAAATAATAAATAAAAATAAAAAATAAAATAAAGCAGTAAAGTTGGATTTCCTCCCAACAAGCGCTTGATTTAACGTCGCGGCACGACTCGAATCACTTTCTGCCTCCACTTTGAACATATGAATTGGACCCCAAGTTTTGATTCTACTCTATGATCATGCTCCTGGGGTGGTGGAATGAATCTGACTGGCCCAATAAAACAATGTAGTATTCTGCACTTCTTGGCCTTTAGATGAGATGTGTATTCCCAACTTTCTGGCAAGAAGCATTTCAGAATGTAGGCACCTTGTTCCTCTTTCCTTGACTCCTCAAGTGGCTTGGATGACTCTATTTCTATATCATCATCCAAACACAATGTGGAAAAATGCTTGGAGTGTGGACCAATGCGTTCAACTACATAAACATTGGGACTGTCTACATCCCCAACACTAATGACACTAGAGTCAACTAAATATGTATCTTCAATGTCCTTGCTTGACTCTAGTATCTCTTCTACAACATCGGCATTATCAAATTATAGTTAGTTGGTTTGGTCAAATTCTACTCTCAACTCCTCCATTATAATGGAAATTTCTGCATCCCATTCATGCTCTTCTTGGCTATTATCCACAATGTAAGCTTGTTGCACTTTACAAGGTTCAATTAGTTTATTAGCTTGAACCTCCAAGTTGTGAATAGTTGTCTCTTGCCTTTGTATCTGCAGTAATTTCTCATCATATTGTTCCATGAGGCCCTTTAACATATCGTTGATCTCTTTTAGGTCAGCTTCCCAAGATTCTTTGTTCTTATTCACTTCACATGAAAATGTAGAACCATCACAGTAAGGGGTTGGGGGAGGATAAGACATAGAAGCACAACCATGAAAGTGACCATCTTGACCACCACACATATCACACACATTCCACACATAAGATTGAGTTGGTGCACATAACTCGCTCTCAGGAATATTTTGATAATTTTGCCATGGGTGATTTCCTCCACAATATGCATAAGGAGGATCAAAAGTAGAATTACCAACATCAAAACTGTCATAATTCCAAGATGCCATGTTTCTAACATAAACAAGTAAAACAAAAATTAAAAAAATCAAATACAAGAAAACAAAAAAAAAGTTCAAACTTTCAACCTAACAATATGTACACCTACATCTACACCGTTAGTTCCCCGGCAACGGCGCCAAATTTTGATCACGCCCAACTATGCCTTATAAAAAGGACTAAGCGATCATTGCAAATATAATCCGGTTTACAAGTCCGGAGTAGAATCTCACAGAGAACTAAGGCTTAGCTACAGTTGTTCAATATTGCAAATAAACACAAGTTCAAATAATTTTCTAGTTATAAAGATTTGATTTTTATTTCTACTAATTAACTAGCAAATATTATAAAGCAGTAAAATTATCAATTAACATGGATGAAATTATAGACAAGACTAAGGAGGTCTAGAGTTATGATTTTCCCAATTATCGGAATCCTTTCCGCTATGTTTCCTATAAATTTGTCTAAGTGTTCTCTATCGACCATGAGCACTCTAACTGTCGTAACTCTCTCCCGAGTAATTACCACAATTTACTAGGCATATTCTCCAAAATTACGCTAGCTGGCATTAAGTACAACTCACTCAGATCGCATCAAGGTTTCGTTATCCCTAAACCCACCTTTAAACCTCCGTATTGATCCCTCATATACGTTTAGGAGTAATGTTGTTCAACAACTACCTAAATATGCACTCTCTCCCGAGTAATACATACTAAATAGGCACAGCTAATTGAGGGCCCTTCAATAAACCACAAGAATAATATAGTTGAACAAATAGAGAAAATACTACGGCAAATCTATATTAACATAACGAGAAAATCATCCTTCAATAGATTCCATCAAAACCCTAGATTAGGAAGTTAGCTACTCATACTCATAGTAACAATATCCCAAATATTTTGTATAATTAAAATACAGAGTTAAGATGAAAAGATGTAGAAATAGATGATCTAACTCCCAAGAGGTGATTCCACCAGCTCTCCTTGCCTCTGGCTTCCAGCCTCCGGCTGCTGAAAAACATGGCTGCTCCAAAAACAATAACTCCTCCAAGTGGTGTTTTTAGGTCTATTTATATGTGTAGAAGAAATCCTAAACGTGTGGGCCAAGTCTTAGTCAAACCCGGAACGAATTAAGTCTTCAAAACTCAGATTGGACTTAGCCTCAGGCCTGGCGTCGCCAATCTAACGCATGGAATTTGGCTGGCCTCGCCAGGCTAAAGCCTCGTCCAGCCTGGCCTTAGGCTGGCCTCGCCAGGCTAAGGCTGGTCCAGCCTGGCCTTTGGCTGGGCTCACCAGGTCTCTCCTTTTCACTGTTCTCGAGCACACTTTCAACGTTTAAGTATCCATTTTTCTCTACTTTCATCTCCAATTCACCTACACATAAAATATTCTCCATTATGCACAAATAAAGTGTAATTTATCATTAAAGCATGTAAAATGCAAGGCACATAATGTACGAAACTATGGAATTATAGCCACACATCACTAATATATAAATAAAATCCCAAAATGGGTCCAAAGCTTACAAGATGTCCAAACCAAAATAAAAGTTGCATGAAGCTACTAGCTATTAAAAAGATAGAAAAGCTAAAATCTAATGAATTAGCTATTACAACATGATAGGTTGAATGCTTCCTTCTCCTATTAGTGTATGTGGATCCAATTGTCATTGGCAAATACCAAGCAGCACCTATCAAGCTCTTACCAAGCGTCAGGGTATATTGTCCATAGGCTAAAATGAATTCCAAACATCTCCACCACAGAATTGAAGCCGACATAGTCTTCCAAGTGTAGCTACTATATGATCTCCATATGCAGTGGATTGATTTTGTTCAAGTATTAATTATGTGCTCACTCATCAAAATTAATGTGTAGAAGAGGAGCCTGGCTTTAGGCAGGCTTTGCAAGGCAAAAGCCAGGCTTGAGCTGGCTTTAGGTAGGCTTTACAAGGCAAAGGCCAGGCATGAGCTGGCTTTAGGCAGGCTTTGCAAGGCAAAAGCCAGGCTTGAGCTGGCTTTGCAGGGCAAAAGCCAGGCATGAGATGGCTTTAGGCAGGTTTTACAAGGAAAAAGCCAGGCATGAGCTGGCTTTAGCCAGGCTTTACAAGGCAAAACCATGCATGAGCTGGCTTTAGGCTGGCTTTGCAAGGCAAAAGCAAGGAGTGAGCTGGCTTTAAGCAGGCTTTGCAAGGCAAAGGCCAGGCTTTGAAATTGTGCCTTTTTGTGATCTTTTAAGCCCAGATCCTTCCCTACTGGAACCTTTAATGTAGACATCATTCTAAACATTGCTAAACCATCCTCAGATTGAGCATGAAAGCATGCTAATACCACTGAGAATTGATTCAACAATCTCCAAAAATACTATATGATGGGTTCAGCATTTTCCTTAGCATTTGGACATATCAGTTTATGTAGAGTCCAATCCCGTGAAGCCATCAGTCTGGGGTTCTTTTCTTTGCTATCCTAACCCTAAGATTAGGTGATTGAGATTTGTCTAGATTGATCAACCTCCTCCCTGAACTAGGCAGTTCAGAGAATGAATGAAAATCAGATGTACCTACAAAAGAGAACACAATGTTAGCTATAAAATCCACCACTGAGTTGCCTTCTCTGAACACATGTTGAAAGATCACATTGAAGTTGTCCTTCATCTCTATAATTTTCTCCACATCCTGTGCAATTACCCAAGGAGGATCTCATTCCCCTTCTATCGCCTTCTTCATCACCAATGAATCAGTCTCCAGTATGAGAGGTTGAAGATCATGCTCCACACAATATTACAACCCTTGAAGAATAGCCTTAGCTTCAGCTACCACATTAGTTGTCACTCTCAGGCTCCCAAGTGATGATAGTTGGTACTGCTTGAAATAGTGGCTTTAATTTTGGACAACACTGGGCATACCACCAATGCCTTATAATCTTCTTCAATTGAATCAATTGTACAGAAATTCCAGCAGCCCCCATGAACAAGTTCCATACCTTAGAGGCAGTAGGACTTGTGACAACTATATGCTCAATGGATTCCTCTTGGGGCTACTGACAACACCAACACCTAGACATCACCGTTTGTCCTTGCCTCCTCCACATGTCATCGGCGGCTATTTTCTTCCTCCACAATCTCCACACGAAGAAGGATATCTTGAATGGCAAACCTTTAATCCATGTTAACTTGAATTCCTGATTAGGATCAGCCCTATGCCTTAATATTTGCCAAGCACTGCTAACCCTGAACTTGCCTGAAGAAGTTGGCATCCAGTATGGCCTATCCCAATATCCCTCACTGCCTTCATAATGCAAATTTAGCCTCATATGTTCTGCAATTTCCTCATTGAAAGTTTGATCTAACAGCTGATCATCCCATGCTTCCCCTTGCTACAGTTCTGCCACTTCCTGAAGACATTCATTAATTGGAAAGTCTTTAGGTAATACGTGATAAAGTGCACCCAATCCAGTCCAATTTTCATGCCAAATATTAGTTGTTCCACTCTTCAATTCCCATACGATCTCATGTTCTACTTCTTCCCTAGCATTCAGCATTTGTCTCCAAACATGAGACCCTCCCCTAAAATGCACCACTGTTGGTAGCTCCTTCTTACAATACTTATTCCACATGAAATTAGACCACAAAGATTTTGTGGTCTTAAACCTNGATCCAATTGTCATTGGCAAATACCAAGCAGCACCTATCAAGCTCTTACCAAGCGTCAGGGTATATTGTCCATAGGCTAAAATGAATTCCAAACATCTCCACCACAGAATTGAAGCCGACATAGTCTTCCAAGTGTAGCTACTATATGATCTCCATATGCAGTGGATTGATTTTGTTCAAGTATTAATTATGTGCTCACTCATCAAAATTAATGTGTAGAAGAGGAGCCTGGCTTTAGGCAGGCTTTGCAAGGCAAAAGCCAGGCTTGAGCTGGCTTTAGGTAGGCTTTACAAGGCAAAGGCCAGGCATGAGCTGGCTTTAGGCAGGCTTTGCAAGGCAAAAGCCAGGCTTGAGCTGGCTTTGCAGGGCAAAAGCCAGGCATGAGATGGCTTTAGGCAGGTTTTACAAGGAAAAAGCCAGGCATGAGCTGGCTTTAGCCAGGCTTTACAAGGCAAAACCATGCATGAGCTGGCTTTAGGCTGGCTTTGCAAGGCAAAAGCAAGGAGTGAGCTGGCTTTAAGCAGGCTTTGCAAGGCAAAGGCCAGGCTTTGAAATTGTGCCTTTTTGTGATCTTTTAAGCCCAGATCCTTCCCTACTGGAACCTTTAATGTAGACATCATTCTAAACATTGCTAAACCATCCTCAGATTGAGCATGAAAGCANTCACTTAAGGACGGCAAAGATTTTGCCATGAAGCCCAATGTCTGCTTCTCCCTTCTTCCTTTGTGCTCCAAAAGAACCTAGCNTTGATTCAACAATCTCCAAAAATACTATATGATGGGTTCAGCATTTTCCTTAGCATTTGGACATATCAGTTTATGTAGAGTCCAATCCCGTGAAGCCATCAGTCTGGGGTTCTTTTCTTTGCTATCCTAACCCTAAGATTAGGTGATTGAGATTTGTCTAGATTGATCAACCTCCTCCCTGAACTAGGCAGTTCAGAGAATGAATGAAAATCAGATGTACCTACAAAAGAGAACACAATGTTAGCTATAAAATCCACCACTGAGTTGCCTTCTCTGAACACATGTTGAAAGATCACATTGAAGTTGTCCTTCATCTCTATAATTTTCTCCACATCCTGTGCAATTACCCAAGGAGGATCTCATTCCCCTTCTATCGCCTTCTTCATCACCAATGAATCAGTCTNGCGTATTGCCTTTCCTCCAAATGACAGCAGCTTTCCTTTCCATGAATGCAATTTAGCCTTCACCTTCTTTATAAGATCCTCATAATAGTCCTTTCNTACCACATTAGTTGTCACTCTCAGGCTCCCAAGTGATGATAGTTGGTACTGCTTGAAATAGTGGCTTTAATTTTGGACAACACTGGGCATACCACCAATGCCTTATAATCTTCTTCAATTGAATCAATTGTACAGAAATTCCAGCAGCCCCCATGAACAAGTTCCATACCTTAGAGNGTACCTATTGCAAACCTTGTAATAGCTCCCACTTCCTGAAATAATCCATTAGCAACCTTTGAATGCATGTAGTATGAACTTTTATATTTGTTGATCATTTGACCTGATATCTTCTCATAGTTCCTCAACACTGCCATAATCTTGCTCAAAGAGGGAGGATGAGNCTATATGCTCAATGGATTCCTCTTGGGGCTACTGACAACACCAACACCTAGACATCACCGTTTGTCCTTGCCTCCTCCACATGTCATCGGCGGCTATTTTCTTCCTCCACAATCTCCACACGAAGAAGGATATCTTGAATGGCAAACCTTTAATCCATGTTAACTTGAATTCCTGATTAGGATCAGCCCTATGCCTTAATATTTGCCAAGCACTGCTAACCCTGAACTTGCCTGAAGAAGTTGGCATCCAGTATGGCCTATCCCAATATCCCTCACTGCCTTCATAATGCAAATTTAGCCTCATATGTTCTGCAATTTCCTCATTGAAAGTTTGATCTAACAGCTGATCATCCCATGCTTCCCCTTGCTACAGTTCTGCCACTTCCTGAAGACATTCATTAATTGGAAAGTCTTTAGGTAATACGTGATAAAGTGCACCCAATCCAGTCCAATTTTCATGCCAAATATTAGTTGTTCCACTCTTCAATTCCCATACGATCTCATGTTCTACTTCTTCCCTAGCATTCAGCATTTGTCTCCAAACATGAGACCCTCCCCTAAAATGCACCACTGTTGGTAGCTCCTTCTTGCAATACTTATTCCACATGAAATTAGACCACAAAGATTTTGTGGTCCTAAACCTCCACCATAGTTTAGCAAACAGTGCCCTTTGAGACATCATTTAAGGACCTAAAACCTAGGCCCCCTTCCTCTTTAGGAAGGCAAAGATTTTGCCATGAAGCCCAGTGTCTGCTTCTCCCTTCTTCCTTTGTGCTCCAAAAGAACCTAGCAAAAGTCTTATGTAGATGCCCCAGGATGCTGTTTGGTGGATCAAGGACTGATAACATGTGAACTGGCATACTTTGCAACACGCTAGAGATGAGTGTTGCCTTTCCTCCAAATGACAGCAGCTTTCCTTTCCATGAATGCAATTTAGCCTTCACCTTCTTGATAAGATCCTCATAATAGTCCTTCCTCCTTCTAGTGTAAAAAATAGGACACCCTAGATATGTGAAGGGGAATTTACCTCTTGCAAATCCTGTAATAGCTCCAACTGCCTGAAACAATCCATTAGCAACCTTTGAATGCATGTAGTATGAACTCTTATCTTTGTTGATCATTTGACCTGATATCTTCTCATAGTTCCCCAACACTGCCATAATCTTGCTCAAAGAGGGAGGATGAGCAGATGCAAAGATTATCGTATCATCAGCATACGCCAAGTGGTTTAAAGGATCAGACCACGTAGGCATTCCAAATCCCACAAATGACTTGTCTTCAAAGAGCTTATTCAAAGACCTGGAAAGTAACTCAACTGATAGGAACAATGCTGGAGATAGGGGGATCCCCTTGTTTCACACCCCTTGTCGACTTAAAGAACCCTGAGGACTGCCCATTCACCATTACTGAATACCAGTTATTTGACATCAAGTTCCACACCATGTTGATGAAGTGTTCAGAAAATCCCATCTTCCTTAGCATATGCAATAAGTACTTCCATGAAACCCTATCATATTTCTTAGCCATATCAAGCTTGATCACCACATTAGCTGGCTTTCCACTTAACCTTATGTCAGTCATAATTTTTTGAGTCAATAAGATGTTCTCAAATATACTCCTACCCTTTACAAATCCGGATTGATTAAGAGCTATTAGAGATGGCAAAAAACTCTCCAATATGTCATGTAACACCCTAGACAAGACCTTGTTAATGAATTTGCTCAAACTAATAGGTATTAAGTTAGAGAAGGTCTCAACTCTAGGTTTCTTGGACATCAACACTAGATTGGTGTGAGTGATGGATTTAGGAAATGCAGCTCCTCCATAGAAGTGTAGCACCATGTTGTGTATATCAGCACCAATAACATCCCAGCATATTTGATAAAACAAGCCAGTGAATCCATCATGACCACTAGCACTTTCCCCACTAAGCTCAAACAATGCTGCCCTTACTTCTTCAATTGTTGGCAGTCTGCTAAGTTCCAAATTCTGATCCATAGTGACCATTGAATGTACATTATTGAGCAAGGAACATTTAGAAGCATCACCTTCATTTATGAACTATTTTTGATAGAAGTCCACTGCAGCTGTAGCCAATTACTCCTGGTCTTCAATCCATACCCCACTACCACTTTTGATCCTCTTCAGTTGCAATTTCTTTCTTTTGCCATTGACATGATTGTGAAAGAAACTTTTATTCCTATCTCCTTTAGCAAACCAAGTCATCCCGGCTTTTTGCATCCAATACTGCTCCTCAATACTCAAGTATTTCTTCAATTCAGATTGAGCCTTTTGAAGCACAATCCTATTCTCAGTTGTAGGATCTTCTTCAAACAACATCTCCTTCACCCTAACAATGTCCTCCAAAATAGCCAATTGCTTGAATATATCATCAAATATTTCCATACTCTATTTTGAGAGTGCTGCCTTCACCCTCTTGATATTCTACTTGAACATCAAAAACGGATCCCCTATGAAATCAGCTTCCCAATTCTGCCTCACTACATCCATAAATATAGCATGCTTTGTCCAAAAGTTCAAGAATATGAAAGGCTCGACATAATTAGCTGTCTGCACCCCACATTTCATTAGCAATGGTGCATGATCTGATCCAGTTCTGATTAGATGCTCAACTTCAATAGTTGGCAACATGTTCTGAAATGGCAAATTCACAAAAATCCTATCCAATATCTTGAATATACACTCAGCATTGGATCTCCCATTCCACCATGTGAATGGACTTCCTTTGTACCCTTGCTCAAACAAACCACAAGAGTTTACACAAAATGCAAAATCCTCATATTCAGGAGGGTGTACTGGAAGTCCCCCTATTTTCTCATCTTCATGCAATATCACATTGAAATCCCCTCCTACCAACCATGGTAATTCCATATCACTTGCTAAGTAATACAAGTAATCCCACAAATCCAACCTCTCGATTGTTGAACATTTTGCATAAACAAATGTCATCATCATGTGCTGCCCTAGGTCATGGTGAAACACTCTCACAGTCACCTGTTGCTCAGTGTCCTCCACTAATTCCCATTCTACCACTGTATCGAAGAACAACCATATTTGCCCATTAATATTTTCATAAGCAGTCTCCATATTCAACCTCCTTTTATATCTATCAATGAGTCCCTTCTTTTGAAAAGGCTCTATCAATGCAACTACACAAAAATTATGCTCCCTATTCATGTTGATCACCATAGGAAAGGCATGTTGTGTATTCACAGACCTTATGTTCCATATTAATGTTTTGATCATCATCATTTAGATAGAGAAGCTGCCCTCCTGGGCATTATTCTTGAAGGTTGTGGTGGATCTTTACTCTGATTCTTCTTAGTTTTTTTACCTCCTTTAGAACTAGTTATGGGTGATAAATCCCCTTCCCTAGCCACTTGTTTGAAGTTTTCTGCAGTTGATTCATCATCTCCTTTATCCTCCATTGGATTTTGTCTCAATAAGTCTTCATCATTTGGTGTCACATTGTGTGTAACTAAATCATGTAAATGTTGTAGAGGAGTCTTAAGTGGAACATTAAGATGTAGCTGCATAATTTGATCAGTGCCAGATTCTATAGGCACTTCCTCTATTTCCCCTGATGCTCTTGGAACAATTGCCCACTCATCAGCTCGTTCATACTCCTTGAATTGTAGCTCATAGACACTGCCTAGCCAGGAGTTACTGTGGCATTCTGCTCTGAATGTACTGTTCTAGTGAGATCACCACCCTTACCGTTGCCTGAAATTTGGTTTGAACCCACTATATCATCCCTAATATTCACATTAACATATGCATCAAGTTTGTTCTCCAATGTATACACCGGAACACCATCTACATAGGTTTTCACCATTTAATTAGTGTTTTGAGATTGTAATTTGGAATTTTTTTAGAAATCTCATATAAAATGAATTTTTGAGATTTTAGTATCGATTCAGAGTCGAATTTGAGTGAAACTCGTATGGTTGGACTCGTAATTGAATGGGTTGTCAGATTTCATAACTTTTTCCGGATTCCGAGACGTGATCCCCATAGATGACTTTTTAATTAATTTCGGATTTTTATTGAAAAATGTAGTATTTTCTTATGGAATTGATTCCTATAATTTTTATTAATTGTATCGAATTATTCTTGGCTAGATTCAAGCCAGACATAGTTGGATAATCGTGAAAAAGGCCTTCTATTGGATTAAAGTCGAGCAAGACGAGGTAAGTCTCTTGTCTAATCTTGTGAGGGGAAAATTACCGCATAGGTAATTAAGGTAATAATTGATGCTAATTGTGGTGGCTACGTACGCACCAGGTGACGAGAGTCCGTGTTTTTCTTGGATTTAAGTTAACCGGTATCTCTTTCTATTATATTAATATTGCTAGTAAAAGAATAAAATTTCTTAGAAAATTATTTTAAAAAAGATTGATATATGTTTAACTTATTAGTTGGCTTGCCTAGCTGTAGTGTGGGGCGCCATCAAGACCTATAGGTGAAATTAGGTCATGACAACATGGTATCGGAGCGCTAGGTTTACGTAGGTCTCACAAGTTATGAGCAGACCTAATAGAGTCTTGCGGATCGGTACGGAAACGTCTGTACTTATCTTTGAGAGGCTATAAGGTGTTAGGAAATTACCTTTCTTTATATTCCATCGTGCAATTGATATAGTTCCAAATATCCTCTCTTATTCTCTCTCAGATGGTGAGAACACGCCCTAATGAGGTCCCAGAACAGGAAAGAGCTACTCCCCCAGTTGCTAGAGGCCGAGGTAGAGGCTGAGGGAGGGCTCCAGACCGTGGTAGAGGGCGAGGACGTCCCAGGACTATTCCAGTTATGCCATCAGTGGGTCCAGCAGAGAATCCCATTATTGAGGAACAAGGTGAGGTGCCTATGGCTGAGTCAGCTCCGGTGGATTTCACATATGCACCAGGATTCCAGGATGTTATGGGTCGTATGATGCGGTTCATGGACAATATGACTCAGTCCGGTTTATTTCCGGCAGACCCAGCCACATCTCAAGCAGGCAGGGGAGCATAGACCCCTACCGCACAGGCTCATGGACAGGCAACTGTTGTATACCAGACCCAGGGTGCACTACCCGTGGGTGGAGCTAGGCCAGCTGCAGCCGCTGATCCGCAGAAACTATTGGACAGATGGACTAGACTACATCCTCCTGTCTTTGGGGGTGAGCGACATGAGGATCCCCAGGATTTCATTGATCGGTGCAAGGATAGACTGTACAACATAAGGATATTGGAGTCTCATGGGGTAGACTTTGCTACTTTTCAGCTAGAGGGTAGAGCCTGTAGATGGTGGCAGTCTTATGTTCTTGGGAAACCAGCAGATTCTCCTCCCATGACTTGGGACAAATTCACCCGTATTTTCCTGGACAGGTATATTCCACCCACTCAGAGGGAAGAGTTGAGGTTTCCGTTTGAGCAACTCCAGCAGGGTCAGATGTCAGTGACCGATTATGAGATGAGGTTTTCTGAGTTATCTCGCCATGCACTTATGATATTCCCTACTGAGGCGGAGAGAGTGCGGAGGTTTGTTGCGGGTTTACATACTGGCATTCAGGCCACTATGGCTCGAGAGGTTGAGATGGGTACTTCTTATGAGCTGGTTGTAGAGATAGCCTGCAGGATTGAGGGTGTACGTTAGCAGAGTCGAGATCAGGTTACGAGAGATAAGCGGTTTAGGTATTCTGGAAAGTTCGGAGGTGCTCCGTCTGGAAGCAGAGGTCAGTTCGTGAGATGGCAGTCTAGCAAGCCCCCATATCCAGCACCACCACCACCTCGAGGTGCTCAAGTGCAACCCTATCTCAGTGTTATATCATAGAGTTCTTATCGCTGACCTTCTAGTCAGCATCTTATCACACCAAAAAGTTGTTACGAGTGTGCATATGGAGATTCTGCCCCAGACTGCGGGGTAGACCAGTGCAGCAGGGTCAGCAGCCTATGATTACCGCACCAGTTGCTCCATTAGTGGTTCGACCACCAAAAGGTGGAGGACATATGGGTAGAGGTCGTCCTAGAGGTGGAGGTCAGCCAGGCGGAGGATATCCAGTTGGCACTCCAGCTCGGTTTTATGCTTTTCCTACCAGACCAGATGCAGAGGCCTCAGATGTCGTGATTACAGGTATTATTTCTATTTGCGGCAAAGGAT
>AWOL01S0038269.1:40401-56042 GCA_000715115.1 Nicotiana otophora
GAGGTGGCTTATGAACTTGCTTTGCCACCTAGTCTATCAGGTGTTCATCCAGTGTTCCATGTATCCATGCTCCAAAAGTATGTCGGGGATCCGTCTCACATTCTGGATTTCAGTACAGTACACCTGGATGATAATTTGACTTATGATGTGGAGCCGGTGGCTATTTTAGACCGACAGGTTCGAAAGCTAAGGTCAAATAACATAGCATCAGTGAAGGTGTAGTTGAGAGGCCAGCCAGTCGGAGAAGCTAATTGGGAGACTGAGCAGGAAATGTAGAAGAAATATCCACACTTATTTGGGACTCCAGGTATTATTCTAAACACGTTCGAGGACGAAGGTTTGTTTAAGAGGGGGAGAATGTAACGAGCCGGCCGGTCATTTTAAATATTATAACCCCGTTCCCCCATTTACTGCTCAAATTATGTCTTGTAATTGATTTATGACTTATCGGGTTAGTTGGTTCGGGTTCGGAAAGAATTCAGAATGAAATAAGACACTTAGTCTCATAATTAAAAATTTAAGTTAGAAAAATAGACTGGATATGAACCTACTTTTTGAAGATTCCAATAGCTCTGTATGGTGACTTTGGGCTCAGGAGCGTGTCCGAAATATTATTTGGAGGTCCATAGTGGAATTAGGCTGGAAATGCCGAAAGTTAAATATTTGGGAAGTTTTACCGAGGGGTTGAATTTTTTGATATGATTCTGAAAATTTGAATACTTCCGTTATGTCATTTATGACTTGTGTGCAAAATTTGAGGTCAATCGGACATGATTTGATAGGTTTCGAAGTCGTTTGTAGAAATTGAAAATTTCAAAGTTCATTTGGCTTGTATCTATGTCTGATTCATGTTTTAGTGTTGTTGGTTGTGGTTTGAAGTCTCGACTAAGTTCGTATGATGTTTTAGGACTTTTTGGTACATTTGATTGAGGTCCCAAGGGGCCTCGGGTAAGTCTCGGATGGTTAACAGATCAAATTCGGACTTAGAAGAAATAGCTGAAGTTTCTGCCCTCTGCTGCAATCACACCTGCGGAAATTCCATCGCAGGTGCGAGCTCGCAGAAGTGAGCCTGGCAAGCGCAGATGCGCAAATGGACTGTGGGGCAGTGGTCGCAGGTGCGAGGGATATTCCGCACCTGTGTGAGCGCATATGCGGAGGGACGCAGGCAGAAATGGCTTGCGCAGGAGCGCAAATAGGCGCGCAGATGCGGGAGTTTTTCCGCACATGCGGTTGGCGCAGAAGCGGCCAAGTTGCCGCACGTGCGAAAACCTCTGGGCAGTACAAAAACAGAGGGGTTCCGAGCTTTTGCCATTTTTGGGCATTTAAAGCTCGGGTTGGGCGATTTTGAGCAAGGGTTTCACGGGAAAACTTGAGGTAAGTCTCTTGTGATCATTTCTACTCCATAATATTGAATTATCATCGAATAATCCGACTAGATTATATGTTTTTGAGGTATAAATCGGGGGTTTTGAACTTTGGGATTTGAAATAAGATTTGATAATTTGGAGGTCGAGTTGATGTCGGATTTTGGTAAAATTAGTATGGTTAGACTCGTGGTGGAATGAGCTTTCGGATTTTGTAACTTTTGTCAGGTTCCGAGACGCGATTGTTGAGCTAATGTTATGAGTTTTATGGAAAATCATTATTTTGCTTATGGAAAGAATTCCAATAAATTTTATTGACTGAAACGAATTATTTATGACCATATTCGAGGCGTTTGGAGACCAATTCACGAGGAAAGGATATTGTAGAATAAGAATTTCACGGCTTGAAGTAAGTAACAGTTTTAAATCCTGTCCTGAGGGTTTTAAAATCCCGGATTTTGGTATCATGTGATTATTTTGGAGGTGACGCACATGATAGGTGACCGGCATGTGGGTGTGCACCGATGGGATTGTGACTTGGTCCGTCCCAGGAAACTGTAAAGTTGAATAATTTGTTGTTAGCTATATGCTCTCCATGTGTTGATACAAATTGACTGTAAATTATGTTAGAAATCAAGCGTGATAGTACTGTTGGGACCCACAGAGGTCGTGTACTTGTTGAATTGCCTGCTAAATGCTATATTTACTCAGTCTCAGTTTTTACTTGCACATTTTAACTCAGTCTCTATTATTATTATTGATACATAATATCATTGTTGTTTGGGCTGATTTCATGATTATTAAGAGCCCGAGAGACTGGAGAGAGTTATGACTGAGTGAGGCCGAGGGCCTGATTGTGAGGATATTTTATGGATCGGAGCTGCCCGCCTACAACATGCCTTATTGGCTTATTATTGCACGTGAGTTGGCCGTGCAACATGTGAGTTGGTCGTGCGGATGCTTATATTATTATTGCACGTGAGTTGGTCGTGCAGCACGTGAGTTGGCCGTGTGGATCCAGATATTTATATTATGGAATGTGAGTTGTCCGTGCAGCACGTGAGTTGTCCATGCTTATAGCGCTTGGGCTGTAGGAGCCCCTCATGAGTCTGTACACCCCCAATGAGCGCGGGTACCCATTGAGAGTGAGTATGAGGGCTGGGAGCCCAGTAAGTGATGAGGGCTGGGAGCCCAATGAGTGATTATTGTACTAAGAGGTTGTACTTGATTTCCATTTGTTGTTGCACTTAGATGCTATCTGTCATTGTTGTGAAATCTCTGAAAGATTGTTGATATAAGGATTACATGAACAGGAACTGTATAAAAATTGATTTGACATTAAACTGCCAGATTTGATAGCATGTCTATTCTTTAGCTGGAATTACTGGAAATGAACCATAACTGTGTAGCTCGTTAATATTTTCAGTTCCTTATTTATTATTGTTACTTACTGAGTTAGTTGTACTCATACTACACCCTGCGCTTCGTGTGCAGATCCAGGTGTTCCCGGATATTGCGGGTGTTGATCCTTTCGCGTGATTGCTTTTCAGAAGATTTTGAGGTAGCTTCCGTGTTTCGCAGACCTTGTCTCTCCTTTTCTATCTCTTCGGGTGTTGATCCTTTCGCGTGGTTTCTTTTCAGAAGATTTTGAGGTAGCTGCCGTGTTTCGCAGACCTTGTCTCTCCTTTTCTATCTCTTTGTTCACTGTATTTGGTCTCAGACTATTACAGACTGTATTTTTCAGACTTGTATTCATATTAGATGCTTATGTACTCAGTGAGACCTATGTCTCCTAGGCTCTGATACCAACTTGTCACGACCCAAAATCTCACCCATCGTGATGGCGCCTATCTCAATACCAGGCAATCGGACAGTCAGCCACCAGTGCCACTAGTTAGGGTTGCGAAAGTCTGGGGCCGTAGTAGAGGCCGAGGCCGAGGTAGAGGTCGAGGTGTAGCTCGTACCACAGTTAAAATAGCACCTGTAGTACCACCAGTTATTCCAGCACAGGAGCCGATTCCAAATATAGTTGAGCCGACATGGTCAGCTCAGGCACCAGCTGTGCCCATTGAGATTGCAGGCATTCAGGAGACTTTGGCCCAGATATTGGCAGCCTGCACTGGTCTTGCTCAGGTGGTTTCGGCTCAGGCCGCACCTACCACTTCTCAGGCTGGGGGAGGTACTCACACCCCTATTGCCCGTACTCCAGACCAGGTAGTACATGGACTTCAGATACCGGGAGTGCTACTAGCTCAGGCCCCGATAGTTCCTGTTATGGCAGATGATGAGTAGATAAGGCTTGAGAGATTGGAGAGGCTTCGACCTCTATCATTTAGCAGTACTGAGTCAGAGGATGCTCAGGATTTTCTGGATAGGTGTCCACGGATGCTTCAGACAGCGGGTATTCTGGAGACCAGTAGGGTCTCATTCACTACTTTTCAGTCTTCTGGGTCTGCACTCAGAGGGTGGGAGACTTAAGAGAGACGTAGGCCTGTTGGCGCAGCACCTCTTACTTGGCATTAGTTCTCCGTGGTCTTTTTGGAGATGTTCGTACCTCAGTCCCGTAGAGAAGAGTTGCGTAGACAGTTTGAGCAGCTTCGCCAGGGTGATATGGCCGTGACGCGATACGAGATGAGATTTTCTGAGTTGGCTCGTCACGTAGTCTGGTTGGTTCCCACTGATAGGGAGATGATTAAGAGGTTCATTGATGGCCTCACATATCAACTGCGATTACTTATGACTAGGGAGAGAGTATCTGGTGCTACCTTTGATGAGGTAGTGTACATTGCTCGGCAGATAGAGATGGTTCGTAGCCAGGAACATGGAGAGAGAGAGGCTAAGAGGCCTCGTGGTACGGGTGATTACAGAGGCGTTCCTTCAGGGGGTCAGTTTTACCGTGGTAGGGGCCGTTCTTATAGACACGCTCAAACGGGTCGTCCAGCTCATTGTGGTGCATCAGCTAGCCATGGTTCTTACAGTGCTCACTCAGGCCAGTATTCATTTAGTGCACTACCAGCGCAGAGTTCTCATCATGCCCCATCCGCACAGGCTTCTGCAAGTCATTCCTCGGGTTATCAGGAGCAGCAGTTCCATTAGAGGAGGGGCTGGTTTGAGTGCGGAGAATTTGGTCATTTTAAGAGAGAGTGTCCTAGGCTGTTGAGTGGGGTTTCACAATAGAGTTCTCGACCGATGACACCAACACCAGCAGTTACACCACCCGCCCTACCATCTCGGGGTGGGGGTCAGACAGCTAGGGGTCGCCCAAGTGGGGGAGGCCGATCAGGTGGCGGGCATGCTCGATTCTATGTTTTTCCTGCTAGGCCAGATGTTGTTGCCTCCGACGCAGTGATCATAGGTATTGTTTCAGTGTGCCACATGGAGGCTTCTATATTATTTGACCCTGTTTCCACTTATTCATATGTATCATCGTATTTTTCTCATTATCTGGATATGCCCTGTGAGTTCATAGTTTTACCTGTTTATGTATCTACACCGGTGGGCGATATTATTACTGTGGATCGTGTGTATCGGTCGTGTGTGGTAACTATTGGGGAAATGGAAACTAGAGTTGATCTTTTGTTACTCGGTATAGTTCATTTCGATGTAATCCTGGGTATGGATTGGTTGTCTCCATGTCATTCTATTCTGGACTATCACGCAAAAATCGTGACGTTGACGATGTCGGGGTTGCCAAAGGTTGAATAGAGGGGTTCTCTAGATCTTGTTCCTAGCAGGGTTATTTCTTATTTGAAGGCCCAACGTATGGTTGGAAAGGGATGCTTGCCATATTTGGCCTTTGTGAGAGATGTTGATGCAAATACTCCTATTATTGATTCGATACCGGTCATGCGATCCTTTTCGGATGTATTTCCTGTAGACCTGTCGGGTATGCCATCCGACAGTGATATTGATTGCGGTATTGACTTGGTATAGGGCACTCAACCCATTTCTATTCCTCCATATCGTATGGCACCAGTTGAGTTAAAAAAATTGAAAGAGCAACTTCAAGAACTCCTTAAAAAGGGGTTTATTAGGCCCAGTGTGTCACCTTAGGATGCACTGGTTCTGTTTGTGAAAAAGAGAGATGGTACTATGCGGATGTGCATTGATTATAGGCAGTTGAACAAAGTTACAATCAAGAATAAATATCCATTGCCACGTATTGATGATTTATTTGACCAGCTTCAGGGAGCGAGGGTGTTCTCCAAAATTGATTTGAGGTCTGGGTATCACCAGTGTAAAATTCGTGATTCGGATATTCAAAAGACGTCATTCAGGATTCGTTATGGCCACTATGAATTTCTTGTGATCTCTTTTGGGCTAACCAATGCCCCAGCAGTATTTATGCATTTGATGAATAGTGTATTTCAGCCATATCTTGATTTATTTGTCGTGGTATTCATTGATGATATTTTGGTGTACTCACGTAGCCAGGAAGAGCATGCACAACACTTGGGTATTGTATTACAGAGGCTGAGAGAGGAGAAACATTATGCCAACTTTTCTAAGTGTGATTTCTAGCTTAGTTCGATGGCATTCTTGGGACATATAGAGTCCAGTGAAGGAATTAAAGTGGATCCAAAGAAAATAGAGGCAGTTCAGAATTGGCCCAGACCATCCTCAGTTACTGAGATTCGGAGTTTTCTCGGCTTGGTCGATTATTATCGTCGTTTCTAGGGGTGTTTCTAGTCTATTGCATCGCCTATGACTAAATTGACCCAGAAAGGTGCTCCGTTCAGGTGGTTGGGTGAATGTGAAGAGAGCTTTCAGAAGCTCAAGACAGCTTTGACTACATCTCCAGTATTGGTATTGCCTACAGGTTAAGAGTCTTATACTGTGTATTGTGACACATCATGGATTGGTCTCGGCGCAATACTTATGCAAGACGGTAGGTTGATTGCCTATGCGTCCAGATAGTTAAAGGTACATAAGAAGAATTATCCAGTCTACAATCTTGAGTTAGCAGCTATTATTCATGCCTTGAAAATTTGGCGGCATTACTTGTACGGTGTCCAGTGTGAGGTATATACCGATCATCGGAGTCTACAACATTTGTTTAAATAGAAAGATCTTAACTTATGGCAGCGAAGGTGGTTGGAGTTGCTTAAGGATTATGATATCACCATTCTCTATCATCCTGGAAAGGCCAATGTAGTGGCCGATGCCTTGAGTCTTAAGGCAGAGAGTTTGGGCAGCTTAGCATACTAACCGGTAGCAGAGAGGCCTTTAGCCTTGGAGGTTCAAGCCTTGGCTAATCAGTTTGCTAGATTGGATGTTTCTGAGCCGAATCGAGTTTTGGCCTGTGTTGTTTCTCAGTCTTTTATATATGATCACATTAGAGAGCGCCAGTATGATGATCCACATCTGCTTGTCCTTAAAGACACGGTTCAGCACGGTGATGCCAAGGAAGTCACTATTGGAGATGACAGTGTATTACAGATGCAGGGCAGGCTATGCGTACCTAATGTAGATGGTTTGCGTGAGTTGATTCTCCAGGAAGCTCACAATTCACAGTACTCTATTTATCCAGGCGCCGCAAAGATATTTAAGGATTTGAGATAGCACTATTGGTGGAGGCGGATGAAGAAAGATATAGTTGGGTTTATATCTTGGTGTTTAAATTGTCAACAGGTAAAGTACGAGCACCAGAGACCGGGCGGATTGCTACAGAGACTTGCAATTCCGGAGTGGAACTGGGAGCGTATTACCATGGACTTCGTAGTTCGACTCCCAAAGACTTTGAGAAAGTTTGATGTTGTTTGGGTGATAGTAGATCGGTTGACCAAGTCCACACATTTTATTCCAGTCGATACTAATTATTCTTCGAAGCGGTTGGCTGGGATTTATATTTGCGAGATTGTTCGCCTACATGGTGTGCCGGTGTCCATTATATCAGATCGGGGTACGCAGTTTACCTCACAGTTTTGGAGGGCAATGCATCGAGAATTGGCCACACACGTTTAGTTGAGTACAACATTTCACCCTCAGATGGACGGACAGTCCGAGCGCACTATTCAGATATTGGAAGATATGCTACACGCTTGTGTCATTGACTTTGGGTTTCGTGGGATACATTTCTGCCACTCGCAGAGTTTGCTTACAATAATAGCTACCAGTCAAGCATTCAGATGGCTCCGTATGAAGCTTTATATGGGAGACGGTGTCGGTCTCCGATGGGTTGGTTTGAGCCGGGTAAGGTTAGACGATTGGGTACTGACTTAGTTCAGAATGCTTTAGAGAAGGTCAAAGTGATTCAGGAACGGTTTCGCACGGCACAATCTAGACAGAAGAGTTATGCCGATAGGAAGGTTCTTGATGTTGTTCACATGGTTGGGGAGAAGGTTCTCCTCAAGATTTCACCCATGAAGGGTGTGTTGAGGTTCGGGAAAAAGGGAAAGTTGAGCCCTCAGTATATTGGGCCTTTTGAGATACTTAAGAAAATTGGGGAGGTGGCTTATGAACTTGCTTTGCCACCGAGTCTATCAGGTGTTCATCCAGTGTTCCATGTATCCATGCTCCGAAAGTATGTCGGGGATCCGTCTCACATTCTGGATTTCAGTACAGTACATCTGGACAGTAATTTGACTTATGATGTGGATTGTGGAGCCGGTGGCTATTTTAGACTGGCAAGTTTGAAAGCAGAGGTCAAAGAACATAGCATCAGGGAAGGTGCGGTGGAGAGGCCAGCCAGTCAGAGAAGCTAATTGGGAGACTGAGCAGGAGATGCGGAACAAATATCCACACTTATTTGAGACTCCAGGTATTATTCTAAACCCGTTCGAGGGCGAACGTTTGTTTAAGAGGGGGAGAATGTAACGACCCGACCGGTCGTTTTGAATATTATAACCCTGTTCCCCCATTTACTGCTCAAATTACGTCTTGCAATAGATTTATGACTTATCGGGTTAGTTGGTTCGGGTTCGGAAGAAATTCAGAATGAAATAAGACACTTAGTCTTATAATTGAAACTTTAAGTTAGAAAAATAGACCGGATATGGACCTATGTGTAAGCGACCTCGGATTTGAATTTTGAAGATTCCAATAGCTCCGTATGGTGATTTTGGGCTTAGGAGAGTGTCCGAAATATTATTTGGAGGTCCATAATGGAATTAGGCTTGAAATGCCGAAAGTTAAATATTTGAGAAGTTTGACCGGGGGTTGACTTTTTTTATATCGGGGTCAAAATCCGATTCTTAAAATTTGAATACTTCTGTTATGTCATTTATGACTCGTGTGCAAAATTTGAGGTCAATCGGACATGATTTGATAGGTTCCGAAGTCGTTTGTAGAAATTGAAAACTTCAGAGTTCATTAGGCTTGAATCTACGTGTGATTCGTGTTTTAGTGTTGGTGGATGTGATTTGAAGGCTCAACTAAGTTCGTATGATGTTTTAGGACTTATTGGTACATTTTGTTGAGGTCCCGGGGGGCCTCGGGTAAGTCTCGGATGGTTAACGGATTAAATTCGAACTTAGAAGAAATAGCTGAAGTTTCTGCCCTCTGGTGCAATCGCACCTGCGGAAATTCCATCGCAGGTGCGAGCTCGCAGAAGCGAGCCTGGCAAGCACAGATGTGCAAATGGACTATGGGGCAGTGGTCGCAGGTGCGAGGGAAACTCTACACCTGCGTGAGCGCAGATGCGGAGGGACGCGGGCAAAAGCGGCTTGCGCAGGAGCGCAAATAGGCGCACAGATGCGGGCAAAGGCCCAAATGCGGGAGTTTTTCCGCACATGCGGTTGGCGCATAAGCGGCCAAGTTGCCGCAGGTGCAAAAAACTCTGGGCAGTAAAAAAAAACAAAGGGGTTCCGAGCTTTTGCCATTTTTGAGCATTTCAAGCTCGGGTTGGGCGATTTTGAGCAAGGTTTTCACGGGAAAATTTGAGGCAAGTCCCTTGTGATTATTTCTACTCCATAATATTGAATTATCATCTAATAATCCGACTAGATTACATGTTTTTGAGGTATAAATCGGGGGTTTTGAACTTAGGGATTTGAAATATGATTTGATGATTTGGAAGTCGAGTTGATGTCGGATTTTGGTAAAATTAGTATGGTTAGACTCGTGGTGGAATGAGCTTTCGGATTTTGTAACTTTTGTCAGGTTCCGAGACACGATTGTTGAGCTAATTTTCTGATTTTTATGGAAAATCATTATTTTCTTATGGAAATAATTCCAATGAATTTTATTGACTGAAACGAATTATTTATGACCAGATTCGAGGCGTTGGGAGACCAATTCACGAGGAAAGGACATTGCAGAATAAGAATTTCACGGCTTGAAGTAAGTAACAGTTTTAAATCTGGTCCTGAGGGCATTAAACCCCGGATTTTGGTATCATGTGATTATTTTGGAGGTGACGCATATGCTAGGTGACGGGCGTGTGGCCGTGCACCGAGGGGATTGTGACTTGGTCCGTCCCGGGAAACTATAAAGTTGAATAATTTGTTGTTAGTTATATGCTCTCCATGTGTTGATACAAATTGACTGTAAATCATGTTGGAAATCCTGCTTAGGCTATGTGATAGTACTGTTGGGACCCACAGAGGTCGTGTACTTGTTGAATTCCCTGCTAAATGCTATATTTGCTCAGTCTCAATTTTTACTTGCACATTTTATCTCAGTCTCTGTTATAATTATTGATACATCATATCATTGTTGTTTGGGTTGATTTCATGATTATTGAGAGCCCGAGAGACTGGAGAGATTTATGATTGAGGGAGGCCGAGGGCCTGATTGTGAGGATATTTTATGGATCAGGGCTGCCCGCCTGCAGCATGCCTTATTGGCTTATTATTGCACGTGAGTTGGCCGTGCAGCACGTTAGTTGGTCGTGCGGATCCAAATATTTATATTACGGCACGTGAGTTGTCTGTGCAACACGTGAGTTATCCATTCTTGTAACGCTTGGGCTGTAGGATCCCCTCATGAGTCTGTACAACCCCATAGGCACGGGTACCCATTGAGAGTGAGTATGAGGGCTGGGAGCCCAGGAAGTGATGAGGGATGGGAGACCAGTGAGTGATTGTTGTCCTAAGAGGTTGTACTTGATTTTCATTTGTTGTTGCACTTAGTTTCTATCTGTCATTGTTGTGAAATCTCTCAAAGATTGTTGATATATGGATTACATGAACAGGAACTGTATAAAAATTGATTTGACATTAAACTGTCAGATTTGATAGTATGTCTATTCTTTTGCTGGAATTACTTGAAATGAACAATAACTGTGTAGCTCGTTACTATTTTCAGTTCCTTATTTATTATTGTTACTTACTGAGCTGGTTGTACTCATACAACACCCTGCACTTCGTGTACAGATCCAGGTGTTCCCGGACATAGCAGGTGTTGATCCTTTCGTGCGGTTGATTTTCAGGAGATTTTGAGGTAGCTGCCGTATTCCGCAGACCTCGTCTCTCCTTCTCTATCTCTTTGTTCACTGTATTTGGTCTCAGACTATTATAGACTATAGTTTCCAGACTTGTATTCATATTAGATGCTCATGTACTCAGTGACATCAGGTTTTGGGGAGTGTTTCTATTGTATTTAAATATTATATTTTCGATCTTGAGAGAAATTGTGGTTTATTGAGATTTTCGGCTTGCCTAGTATTGAGATAGGCGCCATCACGACGGGTGAGATTTTGGGTCGTAACAGACTTAGTCTATATACACAAATATATCATTGTTTTCACCATTTAATTAGTGTGTTGAGATTGAAATTTGGGAATTTTTTAGAAATCTCATAAAAATGAATTTTTGTGATTTCGGTATCGATTCAGAGTCGGATTTGAGTGAAACCGGTATGGTTGAACTCGTAATTGAATGGCTTGTCGGATTTCGTAACTTTTGCCGGATTCCCAGACCTGGGCCCCATAGACTAATTTTTAATTAATTTCAGATTTGTATTGAAAAATATAGTATTTTCTTATGGAATTGATTCCTATAATTCTTAGTTATTGTATCGAATTATTCTTGGCTAGATTCAAGCTAGACAGCGTTGGATAATCGTGGAAAATGCCTTCTATTGGATTAAATTGGAGCAAGACGAGGTAAGTCTCTTGTCTAATCTTGTGAGGGAGAAATTACCCCATAGGTAATTAAGGTAATAATTGCTGCTATTTGTGGGGGCTACATACGCACCAGGTGACGAGAGTTCGTGTGTAACTACTATGAATGCTAAAATCCGGGTAGTTTAGGACTCAAGGCATGAATTACTTTGATATATATATATATTGTGAATTGTTAGATAAAAATATTAAAAGATAAAAATTGCATATGCTTAATTTTCTGTTTAAATAAACAAATTGTTAAAAGAAATTGTTCATCCTCCTGAATTTATCTTATAATGAATATACTCTCTTTCCGGAGGTACACAAGAAAATATCCTCCTTTCTTGTGGAGAGGGTCGAACTCCTCAGTAGGATAAATGCATCTATGGATCATGCCACACGTCCCTCGGCAGTGTACACGACACTCTGGATCTGGCCGTACAACCTCGGTAGAAATCGTGCTTAATAATAATAATTACACGATACTTAGGTAGTTTATAGTATCTTGTAAAGATAATTGATAAATTGAAAATTTTTGGAATTTAAAGAATTATTATCCCTGCTTTTTAAGAAATTATTGCTATTCCTATAAATGACACTAATTGACAAATTGGAAATGTATTGGAATTGAAGGAATTTAATTATTTCTGATGGTTAAATAAATTATTGATATATTTTGTGATTCATGTTGATTTAGATATTCTACTTTTATTTCAATTATTATTATTGATCCATAGTGAGTGCCAAAGTCGGCCATCTCGTCTCTACCACTTCGAGATTAGGCTTGATACTTACTGGTACACGTTGTTTACATACTCATACTACACGTGCTGCACTTTTTGTGCAGGACCTGAGGCAAGTTCTAGTGGAGGACCTACCGTCTTACACCCACATTTTCCAGAGGTATAGTGGTGAGCTGCCTTTCTGAGCCGTTCTGCAGCTACCAGTGTCTCTTCTTGTATTTACATTCTGTCTATTTTATTTCAGACAGTATTTGGAATTTTGTATAATCTAATAGATGCTCATACACTTCTGACACCAGGTCTTGGCACACACATTGGTAGAATTGGGATTTGATTATTTTTCTTGGATTTAAGTTAACCGGTATCTCTTTCTATTATCTTTAATATTGCTAGTAAAATAATAAAATTTCTTAGAAAATTATATTTAAAAAAATTGATATATGTTTAACTTATTAGTTAACTTGCCTAGCTGTAGTGTTGGGCGCCATTACGACCTATAGGTGAAATTGGGTCATGACTGTAATTACCCAACCGGTCATTTTAACTTTTAGAAACTTGTTCCCTAAAATACAACTCCCCAAATATGCTTTTATTAATTTATAACTCGCGGGGATGGTTGGTTCGGGATTTGAAAGTGTTTGGGTTGAAATCGGAACACTTGGTACCTTAAGTTGGCTTTAAATAGCCAAGTTTGACTTCGGTCAACATTTTAAGAAAACGACCTCGGAATCGGGATTTGACGGTTCCAATTGGTTCATATGATGATTTTGGACTTGGGAGTATATATAAATCGGGTTTTGGATAACCCGGGAGCATTTTGACGCTTAATAGTAAAACTCGACTATTTGAATGTTTAAAATTCTTTAAATTTGGTTTGGAGTAGGTTTTTGAGTAATTGAAGTCCGTTTGGAATTTCGATTTTGGGAATAGTACCGTATAGTGATTTAAGACTTGCATGCAAAATTTCGTGTCATTCCGAGTAGTTTAAGTATATTTCGGCGCATTGGAAGTAAATTGAAGAACTTGAAATTCTTAAGTTTGAATCAATTTGGTTTAGGGTATGATTCTTAGATTAGATGTTGTTTTATGCGTTTCGAGAGTTTGAGTGAGTGTGCTTTATGATTTCAAACTTTATAATATGTTCGGGCGGGTCCCGGGGACCCCGAGTGTCAATCAGACGAGGCTCGGACCAAGTTGAAAATTGGGAGCCAGAACTAAAGTTCCCAGCTACTATCGGAATCGCACATGCGCTTGGCCAGCCGGAGGTGCGGCAGAAGCTCCCAGGAGAGACACTCGCAGATGCGAGATTTATTCGCAGAAGCGAAGAGGGAAGGGGAGGCCTGCCACCGCAGGTGCAGAATCTCGGGCGCACCTGCAAACGCGCAGGTGCGAGATCAAGAGCGCAAATGCGGAACTGGGCAGTCAAGCTAAGCTCGCACCTGCGAGGCTTTTCCGTAGGTGCGAAAGCCGCATGTGCGTTGCACCTTCTGCAAGTGCGAAAGCCGCATGTGCGTTGCACCTTCCGCAGGTGCGAAACCCCTGCTTGGCAGAATGTGTTAAAATCGGGGCTCAGACATTTTGAGCCCATTTTTCCTCCATTTCCGGGCGATTTCAGAGCTTTTGAGAAGGGGGTTTCAACTAGAAATTGAAAGGTAAGTTAATTCCACACCCATTGAGTTAAATACATAGATTATAGGTAGATTATAACTAGTAAATCTTAGAAATCAAGGGTTTAGGTGAAAAACCTAGATGTTTATGAAAATGAGATTTTAACCACGAAAATAGTTATGAAATTGGGTAGAAATTATATATTTAAGTTCTTGAGATTATGGGTCACATTTTCATCCAAATATTTCCAGAATCCGAGCACGCGGGCCCGGGGTGAATTTTAGGAATTTTACTATTTTGGATAAGGTAATTTATTTAATAGATAAATTTCGAATCATTTAGCATATATTAATTATTTTATATAATATTTGGATAGTTTTGGATTTTCGGCATCGAATCGAGAATTCAACGCGACGTGGTAATCGGAAAGTGGACTTTGAGAAGAGGTAAGTCTCTTGTCTAATCTTGTGAGGGGGAAAATACCCCATAGGGATTAAATTGAATAATGGTTGCTAATTGCAGGGGCTACGTATGCATGAGGTGACGAGAGTCCGTGCGTAGCTACTATTAATGCTAAAGTCCGGGTAGTTTAGGACTCAAAGCATGAATTACTTGTGTACATTGTATTCTTTGTTTAATTAATATTAATTGATATATATGAATATATTGTGAATTGTTAGATAAAGATATTAAAGGATGGAAATCTCATGTGCTTGATTTTTTGTTTAAATTAATTAATTATTAAAAACAATTGTTCTTCCTCCCTAATTTATCTTATAATAAATATACTCTCCTTTCGGAGGTACATAAGAAAATGTCCTCCTTTCTTGTGGAGCGGGCCGAACGCCTCGGCAGAATAGATGCATCTATGGATCATGCCGCACGTCCCTCGGCAGTGTACACGACACTCTGGATCCGGCCGTACGTCCTCGGCAGAAATCGTGCTTAATAATAATAGTTATACGATACTTTAATAGTTATTTCAAGCTTGCGAAGCTAATTGATAAATTTGAGAATCCTTGAAATTTAATGAATTATTAATCCTGCTTGTTAAGGAATTAATTGTTATTCCTGTAAATGAGATTAATTGATAAATTGAAAATTATTTCAATTTAAGGAATTTAGTTAATATATAGAGAATTGTTGCATTTGAAGGAATATTATTATTTCCACTGGCTAAATAAAATATTATAAATTCTGTGAATCATGCTGATTTAGATATTCTAGTTGTATATCAGTTATTATTATTGACCCATAGTGAGTGTCAAAGTTGTCCATCTCGTCTCTACCACTTCGAGATTAGGCATGATACTTACTGGGTACACGTTGTTTACGTACTCATACTACACTTGCTGCACTTTTTGTGCAGGACCCGGGGAAAGTACTAGTGGGGGACCTATCGTCTTATACCCACGTTATCCAGGGGCATAGTGGTGAGCTGCCTTTCTGAGCCGTTCGGCAGCTACTAGTATCTCTTCTTGTATTTTTCATTCTGTCTATTTTATTTCAGACAGTATTAGAGTTTTGTATAATCTACTATATGCTCATACACTTATGACACCAGGTCTTGACACACATATTGGTAGAATTTGGTGTTTTATTATTTTGCTTGGTTTTAAATTTTGTCAATGTATGCTTAATATATTAAGTTGGCTTGCCTAGGTGTAGTCTTGGGCGCCATCACGACCTATAGGTGAAATTGGGTCGTGACAGTGACATTCGGTATCTGCACAAGAAGTGCAGAGTGTAGTACGAGTACAACCGACCACATGTACCTAGTAAGTGCCGAGCCTAACCTCGATGAAGTAGCGACGAAGTTAAGGCAGGTCACTTACATTAACTTGTACGCAATAATAATAATAATAATAATAATAATAATAA